>RJWM01028266.1:0-25987 GCA_004363535.1 Dasyprocta punctata | reverse complement strand
ATTTTGCAGGCCTCTGAACGGCACCCTGAATGTCTCTTTGTATGATAACAGTAGGCAATGTTGCAGACACGGGGGATTCTCTTCTGTCTGATCTTCGAGGCCCAGTGTGGTTCTCACCATTTTGTTTTACTCTGATCGTTATTATTTTTCTCTTTTTTTTCCTTTATTTTACATTCTGTTTTTATTGATTTTGTATCGTTTTGTTTTATTGATTTTGTATCAATCCTACTACATCTGTTGGAATGGTCAGCTAATTTGAAGATAGCAAGGTATGTTATAGTAGCTATTTTACTCATATTATTGGTCTTCGAAGTTCTGTACCACTCCTACTGCTTTGTTTTGATTGACTTCATTTGTTACATTCTGTTATATTTTACTATCTTTAAAATAAAAAAAAATAAAAAAAATAAAAAAAAATAATTCTGTTAGCAAGTAGATAATTAAAATGCTGTGTTGATAAAATGGGGATAAACAACTTCTGAATTCATTTTAAATTAAGGAACACTATCATCTCTAATTTCCAAAATAATTTATTTTTGGAGATTTCAGTTGATTATATTTTATTGAACACAGTTTATTGTTTTGTGGTTATTTTACTGTTTTGTGCTATGAGAAACCCATCCTATAAAGAGCAAAATAAAAGTTAGGAAGTATGCAGATAGATCTCTCTCAAATAAGAAGGGGATCAACAACTGGAGGGATTGGTGGTGGAGGGGAGGGGAAAGGGATAAAAAATATTAAGCTGTGTTATGTACATGTACCAACTTTCCACAAGCAGTGTAAACACTATGCACTGCAGACAGGTACTAATGAAAAATTAAAAATTCAACAAATACATATCTATCAGGCATCTGGTTTACTAGAAGGATTATAATCCACACTAAAATGAAACTATTTGTTGACATTTTAAAATGATTTATTTGCTAAAATGCTTCCAAGGACTTTCAAAAATCAAATTCTGCAAAAAGCAGCTTGCAGTAGGTGAACAAAAATAATTTGCATTACTCAAAAAGACATTTTTCATTTAATACCTAGGGTAAACTAATTGAAATCTAAAATTATACTGCTTTCCTGTAGAGTACGAAAAGGGATTATAACATGAAAAAATTTAAATCTGAATGGCCATACATTTCTAACTCATACTTCCACTGAATCTCTTCCTATCAGGTGACATTTAGGTCTGAGTTAATGGATTAGAGTCCATTGATCTCAGCTGGAAAGTATGAGTCACTCTAGCTGATCACTGTGCTATTGCCAAAACCACCCTCTTCCCCAAGCAAAGTATGATTCTATTGAAGTCTGTCCCAAACAATCATCTGTATAAACAATGATATGTAGTTTTAAACTTGAAGCATATTTTCTAAGCAGCTGAACTAACTATTTTATTTAACTTTTACTTAAGAGCCAGGTTACATGCTGTGACTTTTTTTTTTCTGGTAAAAAAATAAATTTTGCTTTAAAACAGAATATAGTGATCATTTATTGGATCAGATTCTGGGTATTTAGCACAGGGACAGCATTTTTCTCCCCAGATTCAGCTCCACATTGTGCTAGCTTCACAGGAACCTTTTTTTACATATTTCAGATGAGAGGTGAAATCAGAATAATAATTTACTCATTTATTCAATAAAATTTTGTAGAACACACAGGAAAGAGGTTAGCCAATAAAACAGGATAGATGTCCTTAAGGAGCTTTCACTCTTGAAGTAAACACACGCATGAGAAAATACTTAACCACAAATGCTGCTGATGACCTCCATAAAGGAAGCAAATAGGGGCATAAATTGGAATTATATTTCATGGAGTATTCCAGAAAGCCTTGATGGAGACAAAGATGGTTAATCTGAAACCTAAGAGTGGATAGAAGAGGGCCCCAGGGGAGGAACATTCTGCCCAGGCGAATGGTGTCTACACACGAGAACCACATGGAGACTAATGTGGCTGGAACACGGCATCTGAGAAGCAAGCAGGACAAATTGAAACGACCAGGCAGGGCCCAGAGAGTGTCTACTTGAAGTTAATTCTCTGCATTTCTGAGTTGTTTACAATTTTAAAGTAGTCCAATTATAATCAGAACATGCAACATCTACATATGCAGACTGATTCTCTAAACCCACTTTCATTTTATGTTTCATAAATTAATTAGGGTAGATTCCTTCTCTCCCAAATTCAAGCTACCAGCTTTTCCTCAGGTTCAAATTTCTTTTCAATTTCAAAATTTTTACTAAGGTTTTTCTTTATTGAAATGTTTTAATATACCTAAAATCTTTTCTTTTCCTCTTGCAGTAATAGAGATTGAATTCAGCACCTTCAAACCAAGCTAAGCCCTAACCCATTTTAAAAAGTATATTTTTATTTTGAGATAGTGTCTAGTGTCTCAAACTTGCTATATTGCCCTACCTGGGCTCAAATTTGAGGTCTTCCTGCTTCACCTTTCCAGATCGTTGAATTCACCACCATACCTGGACTAAAAGCTTTTAAAGAAGAAACAAATCGACATGTTTTTGAGGGATGGGTACTGTCTTAGTTACTTTTCTCTCATTGCTGAGATTGAATACCTGACACCCAAAATTAGGGAAGGAAAGGTTTATTTCTTACAGTTCTTTGAGGTTTCAGTCAATATCCAGCTGGCTGCAAGGCAGGGCAGCGTGGTGGGGCAGCCATTCATGACGGCTGCCAAATAGGCGCACCAGCAAGAGTGAAGACACACTTTCCTCTGGCCCTTACCTTGTATGTTGGCTCCACCCCTGGGAGGGTACAACACTCATATTGCCAATCCCCGTGCTAGACAACAAGCCAATCACAAATGCCAGGCTCAGCTCTGTCCATGGTTACATAAGGCTTGGGTGGGTGCCACCCAATCACATTATAACAGGTACATAGTTGTTTTAATCAGGGAAAGCAGGACAAAATCTTCAACTTAGAAAAACTTGCATTATATTACTATTTGGAGATTGGATACTCAATTTCTCCCTCATTACTATATAGTGTATTTTTGAAATCTCAAGTTTCCATTGTTGTATTTTAACCAAATCTCGTTGACACTGTAAAGCCTAATATGTTGTCTGCAAAAACTTTCCACTGAGTTTTTATAAGGTGCAAAAGCAGATTCTCTCAGAGGAAAAAGTCATTACTCAAATTTCTTTACTAGTTGTTCTTTATGAATTTTTAGCATACTGTTTTATTTTAGCATTAGTGTATAAAAGAATAAAAACTTATTAAAATTGTTAGCAGTGAAAAATACTAACATTTAGAAATTGTCGGGATCTTTGTTCTTAAAACCAAGCTTTTCCAAAACTTAGTAGATTTTAACTGGTGATTCTAGAAAGTTCTGTATGCCAGCAATTACACACACACACACACTCACACACATGTCTTTATGAGGGAACTTTTATTTTCCTGTGGTACTGGGGATTGAACCCAGGACTGCATGCTAGCTAAGCAGACTACCATTGAGCTATATCTCCACCTTTTCTTAAAAATGTTTTAGACACGCGATCTCACCCAAATTACCCAGGCTGGCCTTAAACTTGCTGCTGTCCTGCTCCAGCCTCCTGAGCAACTGGGATTACAGGCATAAACTGCCATGCACTCCTTGAGATAACTTAGTTCCATGTATCTTTTCTTGTTTATACAGTAGAAGTTTCTCTTTATTGTAAGGTTTTCTTGAGGTTTTAAGTTTCTGGGAAAAAGTCACTCTTGGATATGTGGCAAATCCTTTTTAAGAAAACAATTTTTTTAATTTTAATTTTTACCAGTTAAAGTGAAATTCAGACAATGTCTTTTTGAACTGATATCTGTCTTGATTTTTTTTAATAAGAGCAGCCCCAAATCATCAACGCTAACTTTTGATGTTCTGCTTTTCTACATTTGCTTCTATACTGCAAGGTCTTTATGTTTATGGGTCACACCTCAAGTAGTCACAGGGGACTACTCTTTCTTCCGCTGACATGTTAGAAAAGAGACACAACTTCCACTATTATTCTATTACCTGAAGTAAATCTACCAAACCACAAGAAAGCTGGTAAATATTGGGGACCAAAGAGAATGTTGGAAGCGTCATCTAAACAGGTTGCACCTTTATTTTAATTAGCAAATTAAAATGCCATGTGCATAATTATATGTCCTTTAGCATTAATTTTCAGATTCTTCAGTGCTGACTATACTAGTTACAATTATGCCCCACTGATCCCTTTAATCTTTTGGAGAAGAGAGATAACAAATGAAATGTTCCTAGAGCCTCAACTCAACTCTGAATTTTTTTCATACTACATCATAAAATGGAAAGAATAAAATTTATGGAACTATACTTTTAAAGAAAATGATGCAAAATGAGATGCATGTATTCCCTTAGTCAACAAAATTTGTTTTGCTAGAAGAAAACAAAGAACAAGTTGCATATTCCTTTTCTATTGTACTGTGTAGCTGATGATTGTTTAAAACGCCCTCTTCCCGTCACCTCAGTGGGCAGTTTCTCCCATCCTGCAAGTCTGGGTTTGGTTTTATGTTTCTTATTCTGGGTTTTTATTTCACAGGACTTAAACTGACTCTTGAAAACTGCTGTGAGACTGGGTTTGAACATTTGTGTAAAATGTAGTATATACTGAGATTTTGCTATGCATTGCTCTTTGAATTAATATTGACCTATATATTCCAAAACTGCCTACAAGTAAATGGATGTGACTTTTTTATTACTGATTGAAAGGTGTATGAAGTGCAACTTTACATGTCAATTAATTCTCCCTTTAGAGAGATATTTTAATATCTTGTATCAGGTTCTTGATTAGCTGAGTTCTCAAAGAAGAATTATTAAGACTAAGAAAATTTGAACTCAAGTTTTGGGTTCCCTTCAAAGATGAACTGATTATATCAGTCTATGCAGTTTTTTCATGTTCAACAAATCTGATTCTTTATACTTAATATAAATAAGCTTAAATTTTTGCCTCCTGTGGAGTTTAAAACCCTAAACAGAATAAGAGTTTAATACAAAATTAAATTCTAGGTACAAATTGCATTCATTTTCAATTCTAAATTGTTAAAAACTCTGGTTAGCTAATTATTTGCCTGGCAACTTGACTCTTTTTTTCATTCTTGCTCACTCCGTCCTCACAGGAACTTTTCAAAGACTGTAGTCCATTTTATCCTGCTCTTTAAAGTAAAGGGGTGAAAAGCTTTCTCAGCTCATCCTAGCTACTCTGAGCTCTGTAAGACCTCTCTTCCCAGGGGACAGATTTCTAAATTCCTCCCAATCTAGGTCAGGCAGGGCCCATTATTCTCTGTCTGCCTACTGGGCATTTATTTTTCTCTACAGAAAAGGGTCAGATATTCTCTGACTGTAGCATGTTTGTTGTTCATTTTCATTGTTAAGATAAATCTGTTTAAACAACATAGAAAAGGTGTGGGTCTCTCTCCTGACTGAATGGAATGCAAGACCATGTTGGCAGTTGCTACTGTGAGTGCTCTGAGATTGTTTCCACACTCACTGTCACTACACATCCCTGTGGTTTAACTCCAAGTACCTGCAACTCTCTCTCCCGGGCTTTATCTGGTGATAGCACTGAGTGCCGCTATGGTGTATACAGCAGGAATGAACACGGGGGTCTAAAGCCCCTGAAAGCAGCAGTCAGCAAGGATGTTTAGAGGTTGGTAGGTGAATAGCCCAGCTTTCTCATTATTCTGGCAAGACAACTCTGAGACATGTTCTATTCTGTCTCCCAGAGTTCTCCATGCACTCACAACAATAACCTGATCACTCATCCTAGGTACCTCCTCCCTCTCTTATGTATCCTATGCCCTACAAACTCACAAAAGCTTTCTGGAATTACCTTCTAAATAAATGATTTGTTCTTAAATTCTTGTTGTAAATTCTACATTTGAAGGGATTAGGTATAAGACAGTACCTAAATCAAGAAAAAAATGAAAAGAGTGGGAGGAATTGTAGAAAAGAAGAGAAAGCAAGAAAGGGAGAGAGCAAGGGGGAGAGGAAAGGAAAGAGGGAGGAGACTTAAGCATGCATTAGCGGAATCATTTAGGGAAAACATTCAGCTCAATAAAATCAGTGATAACTCATATGCATATGTGCAGGTTGGACAAAATTTTTAACATAAATGTTGCTTTGTTAAAGGACAAGAGAGATACTGAAATCATTTGGTTTTTATATCTCTTAGGGGAGGAGCATGGATAGAGACCATGCATGACTCTGGAATCCTAGAATGGGAGGGGACCCTGGATCCTCACTATGGCCTGGGTACCCTCCAGTTTCCTGACGCTCAAACTGTTTAACTGTTAAGTGGAAACAGCAATGACAGTACCACCTGTTTGATTTAAGATTAACTGAGATAATTTATATAAAAAAATATAAGTGCTAAGAATTAGCTGTGGCTACTCCGGTGGGGCACAGTCACTCTTACTTTCCCTCCTTTCATTCAATTTGTCATATTTATGTTCTTTTTGAAAATCAATGAATCTGAAACAAACACTGAATAAATGACCAGCCTGTCGGGCCTTCAGAGCTGGTACTGGATTCAAGATATTATCAGAGAGATTACAAGTCCAGTATTTTTTATTAGAATTTTTAATTAATATTTGAATTTATAGAAATTCATCAGAAATTTAAAATATGTTTAATGGGTCAGTGAATTATCTTCAGTTATGAGTATATGACCATATTTTTCAAATTCTCTAAACAGTTAATACTTTTCTATATCCTCTGTATTTGTGACTGTCAATGTTGGCAAAGTTTGCTTTTCTTTTCTTTTGTAGTACTGAAGATTGAACCCAGAGCCACAAACATACTAGGCAAGTACTCTAACACTGAGCTATAGTCCTAGCCCTTCCTCCCTCCAAAAAACCTTTCTTGAGATAAGGTCTAGCTTAATTATCCAGACTGACCTCGAACTAGCGATCCTCCTTCCTAGGCCTACCAAATAGCTGGGATTATAGGCATGCACTACCCTACCTAATTTTTAAAATGTAGCCTCCAAACAGAAATTTGAAACACAGTTCTCTTCTATAAATAAGATTTCCTAAGAGTAGCTATCAACTGCTATCAGCTAATATTTTGGTTGTAGTTAGAAATCTTAGATCTAGTCTAATGTCAGGGTAAGAAACTATCCATCCTATAAGCTCATTCTTTTAAATATTAGCAATTAAATCAACAAAGTTGATTTGATAGATTGCTTCTTAGAATTAATAGATGAGAGTGGTAAATTCCGTAAAGCACTACATAAAATCTGTTTTAATGTCGTATTTTTTAGGTAACTCTATAGGTTGGTCTCAATAGGAGACAGAAAAGCTTTATTGCACCGGTTTTATAGATAAGGTAATTCAGTCTCATATAATGCAATTTACTTGCCCAAATCTCCAACCTACACAAAGGCAGAGTTTTCTGTCTAGTACTTTTCCTTCAGCATGTCATTTTGCTGTTATAAGCCTGGTATATTGAAGTATACTTATGAAAAAACTATAATCGCCTTCAAAGCCTAATACATTTCCTAATGTACTATTTTTATTGAAATGAAGTAGAAATTCAGGTTTTGGTATCTGATGACAAGAGCTAGTATTATTTTAAGGATATTAAAAATGATGAGAAAGTGGGAGTGCCTGGGAGTTTGGGGGGTTGTTTGACTAGCAGTTCCAGGGCCACCATTTCTGATTTTACACTAACAGCATCTGCAGTCTGATTCACTTTTACCCAGAATAAGACTTTTATTTATTTTTTTTAATCTCACTGGTTTTGTCTTGAAAACTCTGATGTGTGAAATTACCAGGAACAACTCAAATGTTTTTAGATGCCTTCTTATGGCCACACAGGCCTCCCATCATGTCTCCAAAACTTGAACCCTAATGCTGATCATTTTTATTCATGCATTCTCTATGTATTTCAATTCATGCTTTGAGTTTTAGTGTAGTTGTTACTGGTGAATCTTTTGTCAGTTCATTCTCAGTGCTTTACCTGAAGTGAAAGACAGCAAGAAAAGATGGAGTACATGTAGCAGGTTCACTGTAGAGGAGAATAAGAAATGGGTCCTTACCAAGGGCTCCAGGTCAGGGGTGTGCCCTGTGCAAAGAGAGGGCACATCGAGCCTTTATTAGCCAGCTTTCAGTCTGGCACTCTTCAGGCCGTGTTACTTGATCACAGCAGGATAAAAATGCATACCCAGGGCCAATCTGTAAACACCAGCTTAATCTGCATGGGAAGAGACACTGCCATCTCCTCTGACAGAAAAGGCCCCTAGGACACAATTCTAGCAGTGACAGTTACCTCGGTGCCTTAAAATTTGGTCACAGAACCATTAGAAATGTTACAAAGCTGTGTTGCTGGGAAAACAATGAGTACTCTAATTTTACATTTTCCATCTTAAAATTACCTCTTAATCTACATCATGGTTAAAATAAAAATAGTTTTATGGTTCCAGCAGCTGCAATGCCTTCAACATTATAATGCAAGAGGATCATGTTTATGTACTGCTATATCTTTGAGCAATTGTGTTTTTTATATTAAACCAGAGATTATCATCCCAGTATTTAACTTAGTTCCTTAGTGTGTATCAGTACATAGGGCACAGGAGGATTTAGGGTGATGTTTAAGGAAAGACATTAGCAGAATTACAGATATCTGGAAAAAAATTTTGGTAAAAATTAAACTGTAAAGTAATGATACATAATTAAACCATAAAGCACATTCTTTTCCAAGTGTTGGAAATTTGGCATGTACATATTCAGGATACTAAATATAATGAGAGATAATAACTACTGACTCCATCTTCCCCTTCATCACACACAAAAATCCAGATAAACTGACTGCAGAAATCTTATTTCCGCATGGTATGAGAATTCTTAACTATTTAGAGGTGATAGTGATGGTGTAAAGTAGTCAAAGGCACCTCAGAGAATTTGATGAATGCTATAGACTTTCTTTTCTGAAAAAACATCTACAGAGAAAATTTGGTATTCAGTTTCAGGGGATTCACCAACTCCCTAAAATCCTACTACTCTGAGTTAAGAACCTCTAATGCACACATTCAAGTGAATGATCGGTTCTGACTATGGCCAAAGTACTATGGAGGGATGGGCAATTCCCCAAATCATTGTGAGTTGTCATCACAGCTGGAAAATGTGGACTTTAAATTTCATCTTAATGCCCTGCCTGAGTTCACCTGAGAATTGCTTAACTTTCAGCTTTACTTTCATTTAATTCAACATCCTGGCTAATTCCTGGGTAAACATATGTTTGACTATACATATATGGAGAAAAACATATTGAAAACATTAAGTGTTAAAAAATGGCCTGCATTAGTTACTTCCATATATGTTCATTTGAATAAGGTGAAGTATCAAGAAAACTAGTTATGAGAAGCCTTATTTATCCAAGATGAATACCTAGAGATGTTCTTTGGTATTAGTGTCAGCGTTTGTAAGAAAAAATTATCCCATTAAAATAGCCTTCATGAATAATTCACAGAGTTCAATTTAATGGAGGAAGGGGGAGACAGAAACAGGTTATCAAATTTGTTGGAAGCCCATGTTGCTGCACAGCATTTTTTTATGAGCAGTTATAATGTAGACTATTCTTTGTTCTGTGTCTACACGAAGAGGTAGATCTGAACATCTTAATTTCTGTTCTTTGATGTTCTGCTTTGCAGTGTTTGTAAATACAGTTTTCTCAAATAAAAATTTCCAAAAGATGTGTTCTGAACTATGGATTTCAATTTTTTAATAGAAAATGTTTATGTTCAACTTTAAAAGAAATGGAACTGGGATGGGAAATTCTGTTTGATAAAAATGATGTCTGAGGTGAGTTAGTGAACACTGGTAGTTTATTTCCTGCATTGACCAAGAAACATCAAAAGAAAAAATATAGGATCCAGTCCAAAAATACCAGCTATGAAGCATATCATTTAGCACAAAGTATCATAGTACGTACACTTTTAGAAGAGCTCAGGCTACAAGATTTCAAGAAGGGAGCAGGAAAGATTAGAGAGAAAGGACACAAATGGTTTGAGCATTATCAAGAATATCTCTTCTTCATGAAAGTTCTGTGAGCACAATGTAGAAAAGATTAATGTGCACAAAATATTTCAACATTTTTTGAGTTATTTACTGTTAATTAGCAAGTGACATTCTTATTGTGTAGGTAGCACAATATTATTTACTATGAGAAAAACAAAAAGAAGTGTTTTCCACTTTTTTGTGATTTGGGTGCCTACAATGTACCATATCAACCACCTACTTGTATTTTTAAAGGCAATAATAAACACTTGTTTAAATCACTGTAGTTGTGTCTGAAATACCTAAAGCCAGGTGCAAGTCTTGTTGATAAGCAATGGTTTGATAGTAGACAGAACTTTGATTATTCTATGACACTGAGTGAGAGTAAAAAATCATTTTTGCCCTCAAAGGAGCTACAGCTGAATTAGCAGCATCCTACTTCTGCCTTAAACACCAGTGAAAGTGATATGCAGCAAAGCTCCTATTGAATTTGACACTACATGAGATATAGCATATAGGGCTGGGCTTCAAAGGAGTGGAAATTTGTAAGGCCTTGGTAATCACAAAAGACTCTACCATGAAGGGAGGATATGACCAAAATCATGAGTCATAGTTAAGTTTGAATAAGAAAAGAAGGTGATAGAGGATTTAGAGAGAGTAAAGTCATCGAGTTGGATATGTAGGTGCCATGCTTTATGAAATAAGGCGTTTGATTTAAAAAAAATGAATAACTAATATAATATGAAAATAGTAGAAGGCTGACAAGCACACCGGAAAGGTTGGATTTAAAATGAGAGAAAGTAAGAGTTATTTAAAGTGTATAGAGTATAAGTGATTTGGAAAATCGTGGGTGCAACTTGGAAGAGATCAGCCAAGATACTACAATGGAGATACAAGGGCTAAGCAACAAGAGTGTGAATCATATTATGCCAGTAAGAAACACTGAGAAGGCACGGATACAAAAGATCTTTCCATATTTCTACTGGTAACTAAAATTTACCAAGCAATTATGAAGAAGACAGGAAACAGTCACATACGATATCCCAGCACACACTGTCTTACTGCTCTTAGTAAAAGCTGCCATGGCTCTTTGTTGAGGCTCAAGGCCACAGTAAGCCTTCATTAAGAAACACATGTAAGAAAATAATGCCTTTCTCTTATTGCTTGAATTTTCTTTGACTTTCAGTAATATTCTATGTCTAAATTGACATCAAACTGTAATTTTCTTAATATATGGCCAGTTTTGTTTTTCATATTTTTATAATATTGTTATTAAAAATGTGGGTTCCAGATTTGGACCACTTGGTGTGTACCCCACCTTTTCTGTGTTTCAGCTGTATGTACAAAGACAAACTATTTAAACTCTGCTTTCCTCAGTTTCCTTCATCTAAGTGCTACATAAATGAATACTTCTGAAGAATGTAGAAGTCCTCAAATACAAGTGTCCAAAAAAATCAGATCTAATTTGGTTTTGTGGAAGGAAAACCTATGGTATTTATTAAATAATGCTGGTACAATAAGCAATGTGAAATAACATTCTTGATAGAAAATACTCATTTTCCAGTTCTTTATAATATGTCTTTTCAATAAATTCAGCATTTTCACATTGCTTGGCCTTGGAAATACAGAGTCATTTCTGTGTTCCAGCTTCTACTTGGGGTCTAATATCCACTAGGGCAGCCCGTGATCACCACAAAACAGTGGCTCAGGTTTTTCAGCATCGGAATGTGAAAATACTGAAAGTGGATGTTTTCTAACATTCTTCAACTCAGTGAACATTTTAAAGTCATTTATGCTTTTTTTGGTCTTGATTTTCCTTGTTATAAAAAGTGGATCTGAGTTCATTTTGAATCTATCCCACATACCACAAAGTTCAGAAGTGCAGTACTTAATACAGTTTAAACTAGCTGTCTTAGTTTTCTTTCTCTACTTGCTGAGACAAAACACCCGACACCTGAAGTTAAAGGGGGAAAGGTTTGTTTAGCACACAGTTTGTAGAAGTTTCAGCACATAATCAGCTGACTCCAAGGCAGAGTGGCATGGCAGACAGGTACTGCAGAGGAGAAACAATTCATGGCAGGCAGAAGGTAGCAAAGCAAAGGCACTTGAATAGCTTTTCTCTGCCCCTTTTATAATCTAAACAACTGGGATTAGGGTTGTGCCAAACCAACCAGTGCACTGATTTTTTAATCACACACCCTTAATCCCAGCATCACACTCTTGATCCAGCCACCTCTGGAAAAGATCCAACTATGACTGCATGAAGCTTGGGGTGGGGGGACATCTAGACATAGGACATAGCACTAGTGTTCAAATAACCTTTGCTCTCATTAGCAACATCATATCCTCCGTTGTCCACTCTTCACATCTAGTAGTTTTCTTACAGTAAAATAAATTCCATTTTAGCACCTTTTCTAAAAAAGTCAACTGTTAAAAGGTGAAAAATGAGAAACAGGCAAGAATGTGCTGGTAAACTTTCCTTCCCTGGACACTCTGAACACATAGTTCTTTGTTCTCTGACACACTTTTGAAGCCTGCACTGTTTTTTCCACATATACTCCTTCTTTAGCATCAGTGACCTTCTGTTAGAATCCAACTCATGAGGCACACTTTCCATTTCATTTTCAGAAATAGCAAATATTGCCCTCAACCATCTGCGCAGATGTTTCTCCAGAGTTTCTTAAGCATCTTGTTCCAGTGTCCTACTTTGAGCAAAGGTCAAAATGAGAAAAGAAGGAAAAAATGGAAACAAATTTCTTTTTTTTCAAATAAGGAGGGAAAGAAGGGTTGAAAGGAGGGTAGAGGAATGGGAAAAAAGGCATCAACTTATATCATGTACAGGTACAAACTCCCTCTAATGAATGTGATCATCATGTATATCTAAAATGTACCAATAAACTTAATTAAACGCCTATTAAAAAAGAGAAAAAATAAAAACATTTGGAATAAAAAAGAAAGACTTTTTCAGGTCAGCACATGAAGTTCTAGCCTCACTGGATTCCTGAGAACTCCAGAGGTATTCTCACAGCCAGAAATTCCAAGACTGGTTCGTTCATGAAGTTAGTAATCCCTGCCATGCTGGCACCTCTGGAAAACTTGCTACTGACATTTTTGTCCTTCATACAATTTTCTAAGTCCTGTGAAAATTCCAAATTTACACTAAATAGCTCCTCCACTTTCTGAGACATTCTCTCCATCTTCATCCTCAGCCTTAATTCAAAGCTGCCTTTTTCCGCAGGACACAGCCACCTCTTGAGTAGACCATTAAGTTTGACTTACTTTTACCTATAGAGAAAATATTATTGGTTTTAGCTGGGGAAAAACTGTCACAAAACAGGGTTTGTACTCCACCTTCTTTTCTTATATAATTGTGGTGGTAGTTTTTTCTTCATTCTTACTGCTATAAAAACCAAAGTTCAATTATGCCTCTGAGAAAGACAGGGGAAAAAGTAATGATAATACAGAAAACAAAATTTATAATGTCAAAAGTTTTAAGTTTCTATGTCAACTATCCCAGAAAAATTATTGTATCATAAAATAAGGACTCTTTCTAGATATTTTCTTATTTATAAACTTAAAACTATGAAGAAGAGCCACTATTAATTATTGTTCATTTTTAAAATTGGAAATTGTAATTCCAAATGTTAGATGACTTGCTTGAGGCTTGCTGGACAGTGAGGAAGAAAGCCTCAGATAGACTTTGGTTAGCTGACCTTTGCTCAGTACCTCTTCATGCAGACACACATTAAAACATCAATTTTAATTCATGATTCTTTTCTTTTCTTTTCTTTTTGTACTGGGAATTGAACTCAGGACCTCATGCTTGCCAGGCAGGCTCTAGGCCTCCGAGCTACATCCCCGGCCCTAAAGCACCAATTTTAATTCTATGAATATATCATACAAATATGAGATTTTTAAATGCACGTGATTTTATATTTTTGCTTCATCTTTTGTAACTTTAATAAAATGGCCTTGCACTGACTCTTTCTTCCTCTCTAGTCTTACACTTAAGTAAAATGACCCTCTCAGAACGGTTTTCTGCAAGCAGAACTCTCCAAGCTGTCAAGCCTGGATGCTTGTTTCCCATTTAATGGAGAGGGCTTGCATGGGTGAAATGGTTTTATCTGAACCTAAACCCTTACTATCAATAAGTGACTGGCCTGAAGGCATGAAGTGACAGAGTAATACTTTCAAAATTAATTTCCTTAACTGGCATTGCTGGTCTTAAGAGACCAGTCTCCTCTATGGGACATTGCTTTAGAAGCAAAAGTGAACATTTTTCAATACAAAACTGCCACTAGTTTTCTTCAGTCTCATGGGATGAAGTAAATCGCTGTAAGCTTTGTAGTTCCCTGGCTGATTCAATACAGTCTCAGACAAGCCCATGTTTGTGAGTCTAATGGAAAAAAAAAAAAAAAGAGAGAGAGAGGAAGAGAGAAAGATTTCTTTTTTATTTGTTTGTTCTTTGTTTTATTTTAAATAGACCAGATCACCTACTGGGAAAGAGAAGATTCAGAGAACTCACATTTTTTTGAGATTCTTCAAATATTGTTCCATCTTATTCCTCGCAGTAATCCACTGAAGTTGGATATTGTTTATCCCAGTTTCTGGATTAAAAAACAAATGTTCAAGAATCAAGTAACCTGAATTAGCACATAGAGACAAAAAGTGGCACAATAGTGAACTCTGAATACTAGATTTTTCCGGCTCCATGGCATAGTTTCAAGGCAAGTCTATATTACAATTGTCTTCATGGACACCTGGGGGCAAATAACTAATTTCCTTGAGTACCCTAAACCCAATCCAAATTCCTAATTTTAAACTTTACAATTTTAATTATTCTAAACTAGCAACTGGTGTGTGTGTGTGTGTGTGTGTGTGTGTGTGTGTGTGTATTAAAAGGTTGATCTATCCTGTCAATGAACTGCCTCCCTCCCTCTCCTCTCATTTTTTAGGAGACACTCAATAAACAACATTCTAATTTAGAAAAGAAAGTATACCTTGAACTTATACTTTGTACCAATTTATGTTGTAACATTACTGACAGTGTCACTTTATTTGCCTAGTTGCCTATGGTCTAAATGTAGGTAATTTTCAAACCTTTAACAATTTTCAGCTTTGCTAAATGGTACAGAGAACTGCAATTACATTTAAAATGCACTGGCGCTCTATATGCCAGTAAAAAGCACCTACAAAGACATAATTACAATGTAATTGCCCACAAATTCATGAAGTAAACATACATTATTAGAAGGCACTCGTCTGTTCAACTTAAGTAACATTACAGCTAACATATTGCATAAATAGGGAGCCATTTTGTGACTAGTTACTGTAATAACAGGAGTTTAAATTAAAATGTGGTGCCTAAGTATATGTATTCTTAAGATCATTTCAGATATGTTATTCAATATCCAAGGGCTTGCTTTTAACCTTCAAAAATTGCATTTTAAATATTATATTCATTTTATGGAAATATTTACAATCAATATATGTGCCAGACTGGATTGAAAATAGATATTATAGAGAAAGCTTTTCAGAAAGTCTCAAATTTGAGAAAAGATGCTCAAATTTATATTTGTGACACACATAAAAGCAAGCTACACATAATTAGATGACTAATTAAGATCCAATGTAGAAAATGCATAAATCAGTAGTTTGAAATCATGAAAACACTTTTACACTAACACTGCATAGTTATACATATATTATTCCCAGACTTCATAACTCCATCTATCATATCAAATACACATTACTTATGCCAAAGAACTCAAATCACACATTTTAGAAAAAACGGGATATAAAGAGGTCCTAGAACATAGCATTGGCTCAAAATCATCCCATGACTGTTAAATTGACTGGCTGGTCTTTGAAATATCATGGAACAAGTGGGTGATGAATAAGGGTGAGCTGAAGAAGCAGATCACAAACCTGCAGCTTGTACAAACCTGATTTATTAATAATAATTATGTCTTCAGGTCCTTGAGTCCTCAGCTTCCCAAGTACTTGGCAAAATGTCTTGCCAGCGTATTTGACACACATAGAACCCTGAATTGAAGTGCAAAAAAATAGACGAGGAAACAAAACAATTTATTCATTTGCATAGGAAAGACAGATTTTAGCCAGAGCAAATAAAAACAAGCAAAATATTTGACGAAGTGTTCTAATACCCTTCTAAATAAGTGATGTCCACTGTGTTTCAAGATAAAAATCTAATTTCTTGATTAATCTACTCCATCTTTGTTCTCCGGAAAGATTAATTCCTATGAAACAGAACTAGTCATTAAAAAGAACACTCTGCTCAGGCTTATTGGACAAAACTGAGCAGATAATTCTATGTGCATACAACTAACTGTTTTGCAATTTCTCTACCCCCTTGTTTTTTAGTGATATATGGAGAATTTAGGCACAATAGTTATTTGCCAATATAGGGATTCGAATATCACCACAACTTTATTTACTACATTTGGATCCATAGATTCGTGCCAATATCTTGTCATTCTCACACTGGACAAAATTCTTCCTCTTTTTCAATGTCTTAATAAAAATAAATTTGAACTAATAGGATGGGAGATTTTATAAAATTTGATGAATTATACAAGAAAAAATGTCTGTCTTGAATTTGTTATCAGTAAATTATTAAACTTATCTTCTGATCAAAATTAGCAATGGAAATTTTGAGAGTTTTCTTTCTTTTAATGGGCATGCACACAAAATTCAGCAATCAAAGTATGATCTGCAGGATGGGTTTTGCTAGTTTCTGTGTATTCTGTTTTAAATAGAAAACTTGACAACTGAATACATTTCTGTAATCCTCCGTTTCTTCTCACCTATTGTCACTATTCTCTTTCACAACTTTCTGTCTTTGCACGTACCTAACTCACTTGAAAAATTCATTTCCATTTGCTGAACGTCATATTTATGTGTAGAATGGGTTAGCAATAGGCCATGACCAAGTCTGTGTAGGTCAAGTTATCCATGGTTTCCCGGACTTCTGATCAACCACTGACCTTCTGTCCAGAGTCACAAACAAAAGCAACCTGATGAGTCTAAGCATGTTTTAGCTCTTGTCTTAGGCCACATAGGTATTTCTACACTGAGCTGTTAGTATAGTCCCATAAGACACAGTCTTCTTGTATTCGAATTGTGTTTCTATTAGAGATATTCGTTCTCAACAACCATCTTTTGCTCGGAGAAGATAGTGGTAACTCTCAGACTTTCTCACTATTTTGTTGAATGACAAAAAAGTTGTGGGTCCTACAAACCAAGTATGTGCTGAGAAAAGGTTAGGAAGGAGATATGCTTATCAATCTTATCAGGTGACTACAACTTCCTTTTGTCTACTGTTTTGGGATAAACTTTAGCACCAAAGCTTATTGGACCTGCCATTAAAAAATGACTTTCTTGCTGCTATGTATAATTTTTTGTCTACATATTTTTGTTTGTTTAAATATAAAATACACACTTCCACATAATAAGGATTACAGCAAATATTTTAATGAAGGCTTGTTTGTAAAGGACAAAGAATCACAAGATATAAAACTTTAATCCTAACAAGTATAAAAGTCTGAAAACAAAAGCTAGATGCCAGATATTAAAGTCTAAAGTGGATGTGTGAAGAATTCCTAAAGAAAAGTTTTATGAGGAAGATTTTCCTTAGAGCTATAAAAGGTACATGTGAATTTGCCTTACTTCAAACAAACTGCTGAGGACAAAAACTGACACAGATTACTTTGGGTCTTTTTCAAGAGTATGACCTGAGTGCTGCAGTGTGAGCTGAAGGTGAGTTTGGATTCTAGGACTTGCAGAATGAATCGCAGTGGAGCACCAAATACAGAATGGTCTCCACCTGGAGTCAGAGGAACTTAACAAAAATGATCCCAGTATTAGTTGTCTTCACAGAACCCTTCAGCGCCTACTGCAGGATGACTTCTACCATCTATCAGCCACAGAAAGTGGAAACCATGTAGCCTAATCAGAGAAACTGTCTCTCACCTTTCCTCTCTCTCATCCGTCCAATCTGAAATGAACTGACATAACAGCTACCAAGTAAAGAAGGAAACAAGTAGCAAAAAAAAAAAAAAAAGGAAGAAACTGAATCATAATTCTTCTGTGATGGTGCAGGCAACTACTAATTGCAGGTATTAACTTTTGAAAAGGAAAGGTTTAACACTGAAAGAAAATTAAAGTTATTGATTGATTCTATCTATGGGACACTATCTAATTATTAATCTAAGATTGTATCTGAATTCATGGAAACAGCGTTTCTATTGGGAAACATTGATCTCAGTGGAAAAATTTTATTTTATGTATTATTTTTATTGGTTTTGTTTTGTTTTTGTACTGGGAATTGAACCACTGCCTTGGACTTGCCAGGAAGGTGCTGTGCTGCTGAGCTATATCCTTGGCCTCAGTGAATAAATTTTAAACCGAAGATAAAATACAAAGATAAAATTAAAAGGTGATATATTCAAAATTACATTTATTTGGTATGCATGCATTATAACCATTAGCTATTTCTTTAAGCAAGTAGAATTTTTTTCAAACATTTCCAAGTAGGGTAGTTCAAAGTTTGGTGGAGTTGAGCAGTGGGGTAGGAATGGCCTGGAAGAAGTTGGAAAAGGCAAATTAAATGGACAGATGGAAGAACCAAGAAGAGCTGATGGGAAGAAACAGGAGCTGCAGAAGGGAAAATGGGCATCATGTTTGCACGTGTGTATCTTCTCAGAAGGCTAACAGTGCTTTTATTAGGAACCCCAAACACAAAAAGGGTTTTGGTAGATCCTGTATAAAAATAAGTGAAAGTAGTCTGGTGTGGTGGCGCACACCCACCACTCCTTAGACCAAGGCAGGAGGATCGCTGAGTGTTCGAGGCCAGCCTGGGCTACATAGGGAACTCAGACCAGCCTACACTACACAGTGAGACTGTCTCAACAACAAAAGAAGAAAATGGATCTTTATCTGTTGTTATTTATCCTTCAGAATACATGAATATTAAGAGTGTCTTGTTTTATCAAAAGCCACTACATGGTCACATAATCCTTTCCCTAAAGATTCTAAATTGAAAGTTCCTTGAGAACAAGGACTGTCTTTTCCTTTTCTCTTATATACTGTTATCTCTTTACAGTTTTCACATGTATTTCACTAGAAAATGACGTTGAGCATTTTTTCATGTAATTATTAACATCTATTATTTTCTTTACTATATTTTCTGTTAACTATCTTGATCACTTTGAAACTTTCTTTCTTACTGTGTTTTGAGATTTATTTTTATGTTCTGGAGACAAATTTACTATCAAACATATGATTTGCAAATAGTTTATCTCAGTGTATGCAACGGTTAACCGATTGTGTCAGAAGAAATGCCCAACTATGGAACCTGCATTGTTCTGAGTGTGACAGAGGACATTCGCTGAAGATTTGCTGGAATTTACTAGATGTGAGTGACAGTAACCAATAGACTTGCTACCTAAATGGTATAAAATGGAAACAAAAGACAGAAGTCTTAGTTTTGTTTTTTAGAGGAGCTCCAGTCTTCATCTTCACCATGGATGTACACTCCTGGCTTCCAGCGCAGAGCCTTCAACCTCATAATAAGAGCTCACATGGGACACTGCAGTGAGTTCCAGACATTTGACTGGATCCTTCAGATCTCAAGAGTGTAGAAAGAACCTCCTCACTCTTCCATACCAGACTCTGTGGATGGTCAAGGTATACCTATTGTCTTGGTTACTTTTTGCTCGTTGCCTAGACAAAATTCCTGACGCCCAAAGTTAGGGAAGGAAAGGTTTATTCTTACAGTTTCTCGGGAGTTTCAGTCCATAAAGTGGGCTCCAAAGCAGCATGGGATGACGGGGCTACAGTTCATGGCGGCTGCAAGCAATCCGTGCTGGCGAGAGAGAGGGCGGAAGCCAGAAAGCAAGCAAGAGGAAGACCCGCCTTCCCTTATACTTTATCTCAGCTCCACCCCTGGGCGGGTGTAGCAGTCATGTCATTAATCCTGGTGCTAGACAACAAACTGATCACAAGCATCAGACTCAGCCCCATCAAAAGTATGAGGACTTGGGGGTACATAGCATATCCTATACACCTATCTTATAAATTCTTATATGTTCTTGTATTTTGCATTAAATCTGTATCTCTAGTAAGCACTGACTGATGCAACGTATAACTTGTCACTTGTACATCCTCTTAGGGTATTTCAAAGAGTACACTCAAAGGATATAATTTATTAATCATGTAGTTTCTTTAAGAGATAGTAACTTCTGTATCTTAAGAAACTTTTACCTTATTTTAAAATTCTGTCATTCTATATTTTTTCTAGTAGTTTTATAACTCCATATTATAAAGTCTGTTAGTGACTTTGAATTAAATTTTTCACACAGTAAGATATATGGAATCAAGCTCATTCTTTTGGCTATGGAAATCTAACAGTTCAAGCTTGTGAAGAAGAGGATCTTTTCTCTACCGAATTTTATGCATTAAAATCAGTTAGTTATGTTTGGGACTATCTCTAGATCCTCTCTTCTGTTCTAGCAAGTTTGTCTATCTTGATGCTGACAGTGAAGTATGGTTTCTGTAGCACTATAGCAACCTTGAAATTGAGAAATGTTAGTAACCCGCATTTGTTCTTTTCTTTTAAGCATTTCAACTATTCTAAATTCTTTCCATTTCTACATAAAATTTAGAATGTTGTCGAGTTTTCTTTTTCTAATCTGGACACTGTTTAATTTATTTATATATTTTTCTTGACTTGTTGCATTGAACTAGTATAATGGTGAATGGAATTTGCAAAAGTGAGTATTACTTACTTATACAAGACTTTAGTTTTTAAGGATTGAATACAAAGTTAACTGCAGATCTCCTTAGTTTCATTTTGCTTGTCAGGTTGAAAGTCTCCTCCCACTTTTAGTTTGTTGAGAATTTGTAATCTGTAATGGATGTCAAATTATCTCCACTTTTTCTGCGCTCACTGAGCATACTCACTATTATTCTGTCAGTATGTTGTACTATAGTGATTGGATTTTGAATAACTATTCTTTATATAGATCAGAACTGGCCATGTAGAAAAGACACTGCAAAAAAAAAAAAAACATGATTGAACAAACTAAAACTATGTTTTATTACTGCTATATCTTCAAGTCTGATAATTTTTTCTGATAATGTTGTCTTCTGTAATGTCAGTTCAGCCTTTAATTGCATGAAAAAAACTTGCATTCATTCTCCTCCTTCCAGCCTCTGGTAATGCTTAACCTACTTTGGTCTACATGGATTTGTCTATTCTAGTTATTTTAAACTTTATATAAGTGGAGCCATATGTATCCCTTTGTGTTTGACTTATTTCACTCATCATGTTTTCAGGTGTAATCCATATTGTAGTATATTCCAGAACTTTACTCATTTTTGTGGCTTGATAACACTCAAATATAAATGTATGTACTACATTTTATTTATCCATAATCTGTTTGTGGATGAAACTAGTCATCTTTCCATAACTATAACAAATACTTGAGATAATTAACTTATAAAAAGGTAAGATTTATTTTGGATCACTGTTTTGAGATTCTAGTCCTTGACTGGCTGACCTCATTCCTTTTGGGCTGTAGGAAGGCAGCATACCATGGTGGGAGAGTATAGCAAAACAAAACTGTTCACCTTACTGCCATAAAGCAAAACAAAAGAGGGAGAGCTCACAATCACACTATTTCTTTCAAGGTCTTGCTTCCGACACCTGAATACCTCCTACAAGGCTCTATCTCTTAGGGATTCTACCACCTCCTGAGTGCTATCCTTCAGACAAAACCTGTGCCAAAGAAGACTTCAAAGTGCATTCAAGATCCAAACTATAGCACTTAAATTGTTTCCAACTTTAGACTATTGTGGCTATAGGCAGTGATGTGAAAATATCTACTTGAGTCTGTTTTCAGTTATTTTGGACTGTAATCATTCTAGGTTTTAATAATTCTGTTTCAATTTTTGAGACAACAGCAAGCTCCACATTATTTTATTGATTGATTGATTGATTGATTGATTTTTGTCTTTTAAGACATGCAGTTCAGGCTGGCCTTGAACTCACTTTGTAGCTCAGGCTCACCTCTAACTCGTAGAAATCCTCTTGCCTCAGCCTCCCAAGTGCTGGAATTTCAGGTATGTTTATATTTTTTCTTTCAGTACATTAAAGATTTTGCTACATCGTTTACTGGTGTTCATTGTTTTCAAGTTGCAATCATATTTATTTCTGTTCATTTGTCTGTAGTATCATTTATTCTCTCTGCTTTTAAAACTTTCTTATTATTACCAATTTTGAACAATTTACTTATAATTGCTGAGGTTTTAATTTCTTGTACTTGAAGTTTGTGGATTTTTGGAATTTGTATGTTCATAGTTTTCATCAAATTTGGAAATATTTTTAGCCATTAATTTTTGAAACATTGTCCCCTTTCTTGTTTTTTTCAAGTACTTTATTTTCATATATATTAGGACTCTTAAACTTACCTTATTTCACATTGACATACTTTACTTTTTATTTTCTCTTTCTTTTCTTCTGTGTACTTTATTTTAAAGTTTCTAAAACTACAGCTTCAAGATCTACAATGTTTTCCTTTTCAGTATCTACCCTTAATTCTATTTGGTGTATTTTGCATCTCAGATGACGTAACTTTTATCTCTAGAGGACCAATTAAGTTCTTTTTAAGATTTTAAATGTCTTCACATATCATTTTAAATCTTTTCACTAGCTTAAATATATGTGGAATTTATATAGTATAGTATTTGACTTAATGTCCTTATCTATTAATTCTATGATGTGTCAAATATAGACGTTTCAATTAACTGCTTTTCTCCTCATTGTGCTATATCTATCTATAAAGATAATTTTTATTAAATGCTACATATTGCAAATATCATTCTACTTTACAGTTTAATCTGAAAAATTGTTCAAGTAGTTGGAAATAGCTTGATTCTTGAATGTTTTCTTTTACCATTATTAAGGAGGACCAGAACAAGGTTTACTTATGGCTAATTTTGAGTCACTGTTAGAACCATGTCCTTTTGGTAACTTACTTAATGCCTGTGGATTACGAGTTTTTCACTCATAGTTCTTGTGAGAATAGATTTTATTTCCAGTCCTTTGTGGACTCTGAACCTTTTCCTCTAATGCTTTTGGGCTATTCATTCCCTCATCTCAGTTCATGTCCTCACACATGTACTGACCAGTACACAACCTAATTCTCAAAGCGCTCCCTGCAGAACTCTGGAATTCTTTCCTTGTACAGATTTATATTCCCTCTTAAGGCAACTGTGAACTTTGTAAGTGTCCCTAAAACTCTTGTAAACTTAAAGAGTTTGCTAACTCTTTTCCGCTTTTCAATCTTTGCAATCTTCCCAAATACTGTAGCAAGCTGAGGCAAAGCTAGTGCTCACTTCATTCATTTTGCATTTCTCTTGGAGAAATTACCATACTTTGCTGCCCAATGGCTTGAACATGGTTGTTTCATATATTTTATCAATATTTTGATTATTTCCGGTGGAATGGTGCATCCCTTCCCTATTATTCTAACTGGATTGGAAATATAAATCAGACCCTTGTTTTTTTCCTGTTTTAAGATTTACTAGAATTTTTTCTTGAATGAGTGTGAAGGGAAAAAATGTACATCCAGTTAGAATACTTAACCTCTCTGTAGTTAGAGACTATTTAATACTTTTTACAAACAATAGGGTAATTTTAGATTAACACAGATGTGTCAAAAAAAATCAAAGTTGAATTTAAATTAGGCAAGCAACAATTCTATAACTGGACATTGAAATATAAAATTTACTCAAAGACATCTTTTCTATGTTGATAATCTCCAGATTTCTGCCTATTTTACATTTGCTCAACCAGATAAACCTCTGTTTTAGGAGTTAACTCATCCATCATTGAGCAAGCTTTAATCTTTTAACTGTTTTCATCAGTCATTTATTGAGAATTGGCCAGTCAGAATCCAAGGGATGACAGATACAAAAATAACTAGACTATATATTACTACCTTAAAGGGCTCACACTAAAAACTGGTTGTTGGACATGGAAACACATAATGGCAGTACAATGGCCAAGTTCTACATTTAAGACAGGTTCAAGAAACACATTTTTTAAAGGTCTTAGCAATATGGCACATTGAAAAAACTGCAAACAATTTGGATAGTTCAATAAAGGGCATGTGGAAGAAAAGAAAAAAGGAAGTCTTTTTGTTGCTGTTTTGAGACAGGTTCTTGCTATGTAGCTCAGGCTGGACTTGAACTCACTAAGTAGCCCAGTGTATCCAGGAACTCACAATAACCTCCCTGTCCAGGAATGCGCAGCAACACTCCAGTCCTTGAGTGCTGGGATTGTAGGCATGTGCCACCATGCCTGCCTGAGTGAGGTGTCACATCAAGGAAGATTTTGAATACTATTCTAAAGAAGTTTTGCCTTATGATGGACAACATAAAGGACTCTGAAAGGTTTTTAAGAAAAAGTGTGCTGCAATCAATTTGCTCACTAGTTTAATTCCCCTGGAGGAAGCAAGAGAGCGACTAGCTTGATCACCAAATTGTAGTCCATGAGTGCAATCATGCTCACTGCATGTTTTTTGTAACTACATTGTTATCCAAGCACAGCCTCACTCATTGTTTACAGATTGCAACTGCTTTGCTTCCACAGGTATAGAGTTGAGCAGTTGCGGCTGAGACTATCTATTCTGTAAAGCCGAAAGTATTTACTATCGAAATATTTACAGACTAAGCATGCCAAACCTTAATTCAAAATGAATCAGGAAATAATGTTCTAACTATAATTCTAGTATGCCAATGTTAATAATCTGACATTTAACAGTACTTCTTAAATATTTAACATCCATGGGCCACAATTTCCCCCATTTCCTTCAGTATTAAATCAAAATTAGGAGGCATTTTGTTAACCACCAACTGGTCTCTGTGAATAAAGCAGTATGTGGGCAATGCAGCATGTGAGTTGGTAATGCTGCGTGATTCATTCAGCAGCGCCTGTTCTAAAGCATCCATGGCTTATGCTCACTCAGAGATGAGCCTGAAGTGCCTTCCACATCAACATCATGGCTCATAAAGTAAGTATCCCTCCTCTTTTGTAGTAAAGCACTGAAACATGGGCTTTGCAAAGTTATTGTATATGTTTCATTCATTGAATATATATCAAGAATGGATTCCCACTATACATAGGGTTTTTGTCTGAGTGTACGTAAAAAATCTAGACCTGCCCAGCCAAGATAGTATTTTTCTTCCCTATTGCTTACTATTGATAGATAAAGTTGAAAACTGTTGACAAAGGCCAACAGTTTGCCTTGTATTATTCTGAACATAATGTTTCTCACTTTGCAAATGGTTTCATATGACTCCTGGCAATGTGTGGATGTCACATGGATTTGCTACAAAAGACAGAGAAAATTTTGGTCATTTTCTATTTTAGCAGAGTAATTCATCAATGTCACTATGAAAAAAATCTGATGGTTTCCCCAGTTAAGTTACTGTGATTTTTGAAAATTGTATAAAATTCTTCCCAGCTTTATTCATTTGTCTGATCATATTTTATAACAGATAATATCTTAAAGATTAGGACAATCTCAAGTTGATCAAGTAAAACCCACTTTTCAAATATGTTTTAAATACTGTATTTCCAGTTTTTCTTTTTACTTTCATCAAAGATGCCATGATAGTCTTTTTGTTTCTACACATACAGGTTTGCATTTTATGATCTCTCAGGAGCATTGTCCAATATTTAAAACTGCAATATTTTTCTGAATGCAAGTACTTGATTTTCAAGGCATTTACTCTTCTATGGGCCATTTTTGAACTGTCAATAATTGGAAAAGTGACACAACCTATTAGTCAAAATGAAATAATACAGATTTGACACACATGACATCTACAATGACATGAAAGATTAACCAATGTAAGATCCTCTGATAAATAAGTGTAGCTGAGATAAAATAATAATCACATTCTTTTT
>RJWM01028265.1:0-25927 GCA_004363535.1 Dasyprocta punctata | reverse complement strand
CACTCCAACCACCACAGTTTACAGGTTTGTGTGTGTAAATTTAAAACTGCTCTTTCATCAGCTTGAAGGATTAGCAGTAGAAGCAGACTTTGTCTACTGGGGAGTGGTGTATTTGTAAAGTTGCATAGCTGGTTACTGCTTTAGTTAGGAGCCCTAAAATTTTATCACCAACAAGAATTCTTATTTTCTCCTTTGTGGTTATGAGGCTGGTAGAGAAACTCAATTTTTATTTTCTGGGAGTCAGCTATAATAAGATCATTCTCCCAGTGGGAGAGACTGTTACCTCAGTGCCACATATTTTGAAGAGATATTAGAGAAAGAAAAGAGTTTCTGTTTCCTCTTTCCACATTCTTTTTTTTTTTTTTTCCTGGTGGTACTAGGATTGAACTCAGCACGTATGTACTAAGCTATATTCCTAGCCTTTTTAATTTTTTATTCTGAGACAGGGTCTGGCCAAGTTGCTAAGGTGCCTGGGCTGGGCTTGGATTTGTCATCCTCCTGCCTTATCCCCCCAGGGTACTGGAATCACAGTCGTGTGCCCCGTGTCTGGCTCTACATTCTTGTTAACGTGGCAGTGGAAACACACAGGTCACTGTCTCACACTGTGACCCTCTGCCTCATAGTGCATTCTCCATCATCCAGTCCAAGTATATCACCCTCAAGTATTAGTAGGATATTCATCCTGAGACTATACGAGAGAAGTAGAAAGTGGAGGAGGGGTTGAGTGGTGTCTTAGTTCCTTTTCTCTCATGGATGAGACAAAATACCTGAAGCCAAAATTAAGGGAGGAAAGACTTATTTAGCTTAACAGTTTACAGAGGTTTCAGTTCGTAATTGGCTGGCTCTAAGGCAGGGTGGCATGGTAGAGGGGCAACAGTTCATGGTGGTGGAAGATGGTGAAAGCATCAAGAGCAAAAGCGGGGAGGAGCAAGCCTCTTTTCCTCCATTATAGTGTATGCAGGCTGCCTGCCCTTGGGCAGATGTAGCACTCACATCCCAAATCATAGCACTAGGCAGTCAACCAATCACAAACTCTAGATTTCAACCACCTCCGAAAAGCCCACCCCCCATGACCACATGAAGCTTTGAGGGGGGACATTTAGACACAAACCCTAACAGATGGTAAGAGGTGAACTCGTAGCAGAATCCCTTAGTTCTTTTCATGTAAATGAGGCTCCTGGGTCACTTTGTATTTACCAGTCTTTTGAACTGCCTCATGGATAATTGCTGTTCCCCCTTTCTGTGTGTTCCTGCTGTTGGAACCTTCATGATCCTGACCTATCATTATTTTCTCAGTCAAGTACTTTTGGTTCCCTGTTTAATTGGACTGTGAAGCACAGTAATACTCCTTTGTGCAAAGTCATTAAATTATAACATGAGCTTATTACCCTGTAACATTGATGTTAGATACCATGTTTATTTTATTTTTTGCCACTGTGCTTTGACCTGACAAAATTTTATTGTTTTTCATCTATAATGTAAACAACTGTTACTATAATGTTTTAAATTTTAAAAATAAATGAAGATATGGAAGAGATAGGCTAAGTTTTAAATTTCTGATTTCTAATTCTTGACTTTTGGGGATTTTTTTTTCTTTTAGAGAGCTCTGCTTAGGTCAACATTGATATTTCTTTGCTTTCAACATTGGCATTTCTTGCTGAGTGTGGTGGTACATGGCTGTGATTCCAGCACTTGAAAGGCTAAGGCAGGAGGATCACTGAATTCAAGGCCTGTCTGAGCTATGGTCTGAGTGCAAGACCGACCTGAACTACATAGTGAGATCTTGTCTCTAATAAACCAGAAAAAAAAAAAAAAGAAGAAAAAGAAAAGAAACCTCTTGTAGCCTATGAATTTAAATAGCTTGTATTTAAAAAAAAAAGTCTTGTTTTTCTAAGGGATTATTTAAAGATTAGAATATGGAAGGCTTTCATGCTGATTTGACATGCCTGCCTTTGGCATGTCTGAGTGTTAGGTAAAACCTATACCTCAAGCAAAGGGTCAAAAGCCTGCATATTCAGAGAATTGACCTTGTCATGTTTAGAGCATCATTTCATTTGCTAGTCTGTAGCCAATCTTTTTTTTGTATTCATTGTAATTTTTTAACTTTTTTACTAATGAACTTTAGAAATATTTCAAATTGGTTGGGATAGTTAAAGCACCACTTTCTTTACTAAATTTTCCTTCAGTTGGTTAGGTAACTGAAGTTGGTTAAGATAAGTAACCTTTCATCTTACCTACGTTATTTTGCGTTTTACCCTATTGATATTTCTGTACTTGAAAAAATTCTGTGCTTATTAAGATTTGGGATCCTTGTTCACTGTATATGCCAACCAAACCCCATCAATAGCCCAAAGTGTTTTAGTAGTGATCCTAACTCTTATCTGAGGTTTACATTGTAAGTCGTGTTCTCCTAATGAACTGAGAAACAATGAAGCATTTCATCAAAAAACTGAGTGTTTAACACATGCAGAGAAATCCTTGATATTTACTGTTTTCTTCACTTTTATTTTTTGTTGCCATTCATTTTTATTTTTGTAATGTTATTTATTTGTTTATTTATTTATTTTGGTACCAGGAATCGAACTTACAACCTTGCACCTGCCAGGCAGGTGCTTAAGCTAAATCCCTGACCCTGCCATTCATTTTTAAAGTAAAATATCCAGTTAATGTGTTGTGAGTAAATTGCACATAATTTCAGTCCTGAAAATTAGTATAAAGGGATTAGTTTAATTAATTAGAGAAGCATTAATTAATTAAGGAATGGCTTTTTCATTTTATGACAATGGAAGGCTCTTTGAGAGCCTTGGCATGTGACACTTAAAAGTGGCACCTCTATACACAGTTTCTTTTGGAGGCTATATCATGGCATTGAAATTTTAGCAAAAAAGGGAAGGCTGGGGTCTGAAGCTACATCAGTTGCCTTTCCTTGACCCTAATTAAAATATCTCCACCACATAGATGTAAGTAAAACGCTTCACTTAAAACAGGTGAAAATATGGCTTCTAATGAGGAGTCCCAAGAGCTATAACTCTGTCTGAGCATGTGCATGTTTTCGTTATAGGTGTGGTCCACTCATTGACCTTTGTAAAGGTCCCCATGTAAGACACACAGGAAAAATAAAAAGCATAAAAATTTTCAAGGTAAGGATTAATTTTTTTATTTACAAATGCAGTAAACCTAAGGTAAACTAGTATTAAGGGATTTCAGTCATTTTTATAGTTTGAACATGATGGCACTTAAAAATACTTTATTTGTATTTGATTAAAAGTGTTATATTTTAAAATTTTGATAATTAGAATGCTATATCTTTTGTTTATCCTTTGGCCTTATTGTAAGTACTCAAATGCATTTGTTTTTCATACAGTATGTAAGAATATTGCTTCGTATATAATTGACCCTTTGCATCCATGGGTTTTACTTCCCTGGATTTAACTACCTGTGGAATGAAAGTGTCTGAAAACAAATCATGTCTATACTGACCACGTGCAAAGTTTTTGAGCTTTATTTCCTAAACATGGTAGTATAACAATACCGGCCTAGCCTGTACTATGTATTAGGTAATCTGGAGGTGATGTAAGGGATACAGGGAGATGTGTGTAGATTCTGTGCAAATACTATGCCATTTAATATAAGAGTCTTGAGAATCCACATATTTTGATATCCTTGGGAAGTCTGGAACAGAATCCAAAAGACAGCTGAACTGTGGTTTTCTTGAATTGTCTCTTGTGATAAAAAACATCAGTCTACAATATGCATAATGTTTTGAAGGAAAAAGAAAAAACAAAAGGGAATATGATGGTGTAACAGAGAAAACATTGCTTTCGCACTTAAGCTGTGTAGAGCTAACTTGTAGTCCTTGCCTTTTTTGGCCTTAGTTTTTCTTTTTTTTGTATCAGGTATTGAACGCTGAACCTCATGCTTGCCAAGCAGGTGCTTGTGCCACTGAGCTAAACCCCTGGCTTGGCCTTAGTTTTGTCATAAATAGAATATGGGACCATTTGACAGCTTTACCCGTTAATGCCCTTTGCCCCAACCATCGATCAGTGATGCCGGCTTCCCTTTCCTAGGCCTCTTGTCTCTTCTGCTCCCCTCTTGGTGGTCACAGTTGCTGCTGAAACTTCCCTCTGTATGCCTCTCATTTTTGTTCCTGGAATCCTCAGCAGACTCTTTACATAATTAGTAGTACTGATTAGTAGTGTGATTTGGGCTGGCAGGGTTAATTAAAATCAATTTCAGATTCTTCCCAGCAGTATAGAAAGTCTTCTTTAAGTTAGCAATGTGGATATTGTAGTGGAGAATTGTGTGTGTGGTTAACAGTGGTTTTACATGTAACTGAATGTTTGATATGTGTGTCAAAATCTTCTTTGATGTTTAGAATTCCTCAGCATATTGGGAGGGCAATCCTGAAATGGAAACATTGCAGAGGATCTATGGAATATCCTTTCCTGATAACAAAATGATGAAAATGTGGGAAAAGTTCCAAGAGGAAGCTAAGAACCGAGACCACAGGAAAATTGGGAAGGTATGCCTCATCACTACTGAGACGCAAACGTGCCTTTCTATTGTCTTATGATTACATCTCATGAAAACTAACTAAAAGAATATTTCTTCTTTTCTGTCTTCTTTTTTGCTGGTATTCATTGCCTGCTGTCAAGTTCTTTCATGCTAATACCTTAGATGTCTTCTAATCACTATCCTTCCTGTATCTTATATGCAATTTTAAAACTTTCCGCTTTCTCTTATCATGATATAAAAATAAAGTTGTATTTTAAAATTGTGTATACTAGATAGCACACTTTACATTTAGGAGACAAGGCAGTGTGTAGAAAGAATGAGATTTGAAAACAGATTTCCTGAGGTTTTTAATCTCAGTCTTGCCACTGACTACTGTGGTCTATGATGGGCCCTGTCCACTTGGGAAATTCCCTGCCCTCGTGTATCTTACAGGGTAGCCTGCTGGGCTGCTGTGAGCACAGACACTTTTCTGGGTTTTTTTGCCATGTGGTCTTGATATGAAATCCATGTTCTAAATATCACATAAGAAAACTAATGGTAAATAACTACAGATGCCAGAAAACCAAGGTTAGTGCTAAGTAATCATAAATACGAGTTGTAATTTTACATGCTTTATTACATACAGTTAGGGATAAGTATTGAGGGGCTTTGGAATGCCTGCCTATTAGCAGACGGGAAGGAAACTGAGTATGACATGTTTTATTCCTATTGTAGTGTGTGTGTAAGAAATATTAAGTAACAAAAGATGAAATTTGAAATGTATTTTTGTTTTAATCTAGGAACAAGAACTTTTCTTTTTCCATGATCTGAGTCCTGGAAGTTGTTTTTTTCTTCCTAGAGGAGCCTTCATTTATAATACACTTATGGATTTCATACGAGTAAGTTAATTTTTAAAATATCTTGTTCTTACTCAACTGTGCTTTATGATTTTCTCTCATACTTAAATGGTAAAGCGTTTCCATTAATTTTATTTTAGTAATGTAATAAGAATTTGGAACCTAAAAGCAGAATAGATTTTACTTTCCAGTAAAAACATGGAAATTCTTTCTTTTCCCAAATGCATTTTTAGATTTCATAAAGTATACCTACTGCCCAGATAAATATCTAGAGCATGTAGAATATAGAGAGAGGTCATGGAAAAGATACGGATCTCCTGGTGAGAGAGAAGAAAGGAGAAACTGTTTTCTGGCCCAAGATGCTAAACTGTGAAGCATCGCTTCTCATGGGGTGGGGCCCGAGGGCCACTGGTGCTCCTCTCTTGTCAGTGGCAGGACTCCCAGGTGGTTTGGCAGCTTCAGAGAAAAGAGTGGAAAAAGGGTTGTATAAGATGCCTCCCTGTCATGTATGTTTATAGATCGGAAAGTCATTAGTGTTTGCATAATTAGGACTGCACAGACGCTGTTCAGAGGTGATCTGTGTACATTATTAGGATTACGATTTCATTCCTGCCCTTTCGTATAACTAATAGTTACAATGATGAACCACATAATGGTGTTTTAGCTGGGGACAGATTACATATATTATGGTGTTCTCATTGGATTGCATTGCACATGATGTAACAAGCAATCTTATGCTCCCATAAGATTATTTTGTTGTCAGCTTGGTTTGTGTAGCTGCATGCTGTGATGACAGTGAAGTAGCCTAATGAAGCAGTTCACAGGATGTATCCCTGTCATTAAGCAACATGTGACTGGTCCTAAAATTTTGGTTTTCTGTTTGCCTGTCATTAAGACATTCTCTCAAAAACTCTAAAACTCAGTATAGCATATTCTGCAATGGTTCGTGTGGTTGTTCAGTGAACTCTTTTTTCTCTTTTTCTAATTTGGTCCTTTTACTCCAGAACTAACTTGATGCTAAGATTCTTGTGAACAGATTGCTTCGGACCTCTTTTCATCATCATTCCAGCTACTCCCCCATGTCTCTTACTCTGAATCCCTTCTTTCCTGATTCTTGTCTTTCTCTTCCTTCTCTATTCACGTCTCTCACTTGAGAAACCACTTTCATCAGGAACTTTCTGAAAAATGACTACATGGAATATGCTGCTTCTGCTTCTTCTGTTTGCTTTCCTTGCCTTGTTTCCCATCCTTCTCTTTTTGCACTGTGCTTCTGGAGCCTGACGCTGACCTCTGTGGCCTGTCACCTGCTATATACTTTAGGGATTGGCCTGTGTGAGGCAGTAAGAGGACAGAGGGCAGGGAAATGAGACTCGCAGTGTCACTGAAGACTACTAGAGATTTGGGCAGGTGGTGGTGACCAATCCATCTACTGCTTTAGATACATTATCTTTGCTGGAAAACCAACACAGCCCCTGGCACCTAGAACTCTCAAGGTTCAGGGTAGAATGGGTACAGAATAAACAGAAAGTCTTTGTGGTAGCCTTAAAGGGCTCTCTTATCTTTTATAGATGCAAGACAGACATGGCTGGTGATCAGGCTCAAGGCCTGATTATGTGGGTTGCAGGAGTAATGGCATTTAAGTGCACAGCCCCAGTGGTCTCTGATGCTAAGGTAAGGGCATTGACTGGGAAGGAATGGGTCTCTGTGGTTTGGAATGAAAGTATTTGGCAGACATGGCTGAGGCTGAGCACTGTGAATTCCCAGATAACTTACAGGAAGAGATTGGTCTTTCCATGCGTAAAAGATACCCAGGGACTTTTGCTGTTTTTCTCTTGTTTTCAGTTACATGGTCTCACCTCTTGTCCTCACATCTAGTAATTACTTCTATATCTTTTTGCTCTATTCAGGGGCTCAACAGATTGGATGATGCACACTTACAGGGCACCCAGAAATAGTGTTTATTTGGGCAGTCAAACTAGCACAGAAGTAGCAGTCAGGGAAGCGAGCCTGACTCAGCCTGGGGCCGAGTAGGCAGTGGTGAATGTGGAGGAGCGAGCCCGGGGAGCCCTTGTGCCTCCCGGCGCACATCTGTGTCCTTGGCTTGGATGGTGACGCCGGTTTCCTCCCACAGAGTCCCATCCGCTCTTGTATCGTCGTGTGGTTGTTACCGGTTTGCTTTCACCTAAAATCTACATTGTGAGTTCAGTCATCATCAGTGCTCTTTATGTAAGAATATGGGGGAAGAAATAATTAGGTGGAACTGACCCACACTTAGCTTCTGTGAATAGACATGAGGCTCAGCTGAGAAAGCAGAGTTTGCCTCTTCATCTGTTAGGGTTCTGTAGAGGAATACAATCAATAGAATATACACATATGATTACGTACAGGGATTTATTAGATTGGCTTCCAGGAAAAATGCGAGAGTCCAGCATGACCAACCAAAGAATCATAGACAGGAGAGTTCACAGTGGTTGTCTATGAGCAGAAGGGAAGAATCCTCAGTGGTTGTCTGCTTGCTAGAGAGCTGGAAAATCTTTGGGTTTCTCACACAAGAGAAACAATGCAGTATTTAAACTTGTGTATTTGATTTGCCTCACTTAACTGTATAATCTTGAGGTGCATCTATTTTCCTACATATGGCTCGTTTATCCTTTTTATGGCTGAATAGTACTCCATTGTATAGAAATATCACATTTTCTTTATCTGTTCATCTTTTGATAGGCATGTGGGCTTTTTCCAAGATTTAGCAAGTTGTGCTGCTATAAACATGGGTATGTATATGCCATTGTGGTATGATGATTTTAACTCTTTCAGAAAGATACGTAGAAGAGCCACATACACCCTCTAGTTTTAGTCTTTCAAGGAATCACCATACTGCTTTGCATAGTAGTTATACCAGTCTGTGCTCCCCCCATCAGTGGAGAAGGGTTCCTTTTCCCCACAGCCTTGGCAGAATTTGTTATTAATGGCTATTCCTAATAATAGCCATTCTTTCTGGAGTGAGGTAGAATCTCAGTGTTGTTTTATTTTAATTTGCATTTCTTGAACAACCAGTGATGTTGAGCAATTTTTCATATAAGTATTTCCTGTTGGTATTTCTTCGCCTGAGAGATGTATATCCTTTTGAATGTCCATTTTTGGACTGTGTTTTTAAATCTGGGAGGTCTGATTGTTTTGAGTTATCTATGCTGGGTTCTTTGCAGAGTAGCTGGTAAAAGTTTTTTCCCCATTCTGTGGCTTGTTTTTCTCTCTGTTGGTGATTTATTTTTCTGTGCAAAAGCTTTTTAATTTGATATGATCCCAGTTGTTGATTCTTTGTAATATTTCCTGTGCAGTCAGGGTTTTGTTTATGAAGTCTTTGCCTACACCTATATCTTCTAGAGTTTTATGGATTCTTTCTGTTTTGATGTTTAGATCTTTGATCCATTTTGATTTTAGTTTAGTGCTTAGTGCGAGATACGGGTCTGCATTCAGTTTTCAGCATGTGGGCAACCCGTTTTCCCAGCACCGTTTATTAAGGAGGCTGTCTTTCTTCCATTGAAGGTGTTTGGCCTCTTTGTCAAAGATATGGCAGCTGAGAGTTGTTTTTGCATCTTCTAATCTGTTCCACTGATTCTCGAGTCTTTTTTTTGCCAGCACCAAGCTGTTTTTATTGTGCTAGCTATGTAGTATAACTTCAAACCGAGGATTGTGATGCCCCTGCCTTGTCTTTGTTGCCCAGAATTGCTATTACTATTCTAGGTCTTTCCTGGTTCCTAATGAATTTTAGGATTATTTTCTGTATTTTTATGAGGTGTGCTTTTGGCATTTTGATTTGGATTGCACTGAATCTGTAACAGTTTTGGAAGTATGGCCATTTTCACTATATTGGTTTTGCCTGTCCAAGAACAGGGAATATCTTTCCATTTTCTGGTATCCTCATGTCCTTTTTCAGAGGACTATAGTTTTCTTTGTATAGGTCTTTTACTTCCTTTATTAGACTGATTGCTAAGTATTTCATTTTTCTTGATTCTATTGTGAAGTATGTGGCTTTTCTCATTTCTCGCTCTGTGAGTTTGTTATTCATTTACAGGAATGCTATTGTTTCTTAAGGGACACCACAAAATTTTATTGGTAGACACATGTAGCATGTAAAGATTATCTACAAAAATAAAAGATTACTCATTTGGATGAAATAACATGATATGATAAAAATAAAATTACTAATTAAAGTCTCAATAGACTTTGAAACTGTATGAATTACATGGAAGTGCACATTAAAAAAGAAATATGTTAAAATAACTGAGAAGGTTATGAATGAAAATACTATTAAAGGAAAATGGTCCTATAAAATAAAGGGTGATAATATAAAACATCTCAACTGAAACTGATATGGTATTTGTATAATCATAGATAAATGCATCATAGAGCAGAATATTGAATCCAGAGAATAGCAAAGTATGAAATTTAATATAGGATATAATGACATTTAATTTAAGATAAGTAGTTTGAGTTCAGCTATCCATGTGTCTGGAAGACAAGTTAAATTAGTATTCCTACTCTAGAGCATGTAAAAACTTAAGTTTTAGCTGAAATAATTTTAATTAAAATTTCCCATTAAATTAGGATTTCCTCCTTATAGTGCATAAAAACTGAGTTCTAGCTAAAATAAATTTTTTGGTTCGTTTTAAATATACATAATGATCACTTTAATCATAGGGACTTTGTACCTGTACATGACTAATCTCAGTTCCTCTTTTTTTTTTCCTAGTTCCTTATCTTCCTTTCAATCCCTCTTCCCCTCCTTATTTGTAAAAGCTTTGTTTCCGTTTCTCCTTCTTTTCTTTTTTTCTTTTCCCTTCCTTCATTTTCCCCTCCCCCCCATTTCCTCTTCCCAATTGAGCATTTTCTTCCTGTTACGTAATATCTAGTATACATTTTGGTCCTTATTTACACTTTCCATTTGTCACACCAGAGAAACAATGCAGTATTTACACATGTGTGTTCGGTTTATTTCACCAAAGAGTGTGGTCTTGAAATCCATCCAATTACCTTTAAATGTCTCAAGTTTACCCTTCTTTATGGCTGAATACTACTCTATTGTATTAAAAAGCCACGTCTTACCCATTCATCAGACGATAAGCATTTGGGCTGTTTCCAAGATTAGCTGTTACAAGCTGGGCTGCTAAAAACATGGGTGTGCACACATCACTGTGGTAGGATGTTTTTAATTCTTTTGGAAGATACCAAGAAGGAGAATAGCTGGGTCAAATGGAACCTCTAGTTTTAGTTATTTAGATTTTTTGTTTTTGTTTTTGTTTTGAGACAGGATCTCACTATGTAGGTCAGGCTAGCCTTCAAATTGCTATGTAGCCCAGGCTGGCCTTGAACTCCCAGCATCCTTCTGTTTCAGCCCTCTGAATGCTAGGATTACAGGTGTGAGCCACCACACCCAGTTTAGTTTTAGTTTTCTGGGGAATCTCCACACTGCTTTCTACAGAAGTTGTTTCAGTATATATTCCCACCAAAAGTGGAGAAGGGTTCTATTTTCCCCATATCCCCACCAGCATTCGTTGTTGGTTGTTATTGGTTGATAATAGCTGTTCTTTCTGGAGTGAGATGAAATCTCAGTGTTGTTTTAATTTGCACCTTTCGAATGACCAGTGATGTTGACTTTTTTTGTATTTATTTGCCATTTCTATTTCATCTGAGAAGTATGTATTCATTTCAGATACTCATTTTTGGATTGGATCTTTAAATTTTGGGGACCTAATTTTCTTGAGTTCTTTATATATTGTAGATCTTAATCCTTTGAGGAATAGCTGGCAAAAAATTTTCCCACTTAGTAGGTTGTTTCTTAACTCTGTTGGTGATTTGTTTTGCTGTGCAAAAGCTTTTTGGTAAGATGAGATCCCATTTGTTGATTTTTGTAATATTTCCCTTGCAATCTGGGTTTTGTTCAGTCTTTGATTTCACCTGTGTCCTCAGTTCTACCTATTCTGTCTTCCAGTAGATTTAGTGTTTCTGTTTTGATATTTAGGTCTTTGATCCATTTTGATTTCAGTTAAGAGCATGGTGAGAGACAGGGTCTAATTTTCGTCTTTGCCATGTGGAAAGCCAGTTTTTCCATTTCTTTCATTTATTAAAGAAGCTTTCTTCCAGTGAGAGTGTTTGGCACCTTTATCATCTTCTAATCAGTTCCATTGATCCTCAGGAGTGTTCTTTTGCTAGTACTATGCTGTTTTTATCACAGAAACTTTGTAATATGATTTAAAGTTAGAAGGTGTGATGCCTCCTTACTTGCCTTTGTTGCCCAGTATTGTTTTTGCTATTCTAAGTCTCTCTGGTTCCAAATAAATTTTAGGATTGTTTTCTCTAATTCTGTTAGGTATGGTATCAGTATTTTGATTGGGGTCTCCTTTGTTAGATTGCCTGTTTCATTTTTTTCAATGCTATTAGGAAAGGCGTGGCTTCCCTAATTGCACTCTCAGTGAGTTTGTTGATTTTGTACAGGACTGCTACTGATTTTTGAGTGTTACCTTTGTATCCAGCTATTAGACTGAATTTGGTTATTAAATCTAGAAGTCCTTTGGTGGAGTTTTGGGGGTCTTCTGTGTAGAGTATTGTGTCATCTACAAATAAGGATAATTTAATTTTTTCCTTTCCTATCTTTATTCCTTTTATTTCTGTCTCTTGTCTAATTGCTCTGGCTAATGTTTCCAGAACTATATTGAATAAAAGAACTGTATTGAATAAAGGTGATAGTGGATATCCTTGTCTTGTTTCTGATTTTAGAATGAAAGCTTTCCATTTTTGACGACTTAGTATGATATTGGCTGTTGTTTTATTGTAGGTGACTTTTATCAGATTAAAATAAAGATCATCCATTCCAACTGTCTGTAGAGTTTTTATCAGGAATGGGTGTCAGACTTTGTCAAATACTTTTCTATTGTGATGATCGTATGATTTTTGTCTTTAGCTCTGTTGGTGTGCTATATTACATTTATTGATTTGCATATGTTTAACCATCCCTGCATCCGTGGGATGAATCGTGCTTGGTCATGGTGTACAATTCTTGATGATTTGCTGTATTCTGTTTGCCAGTAACCTATTGAGGACTTTTGTGTCTATCTTCACTAGGGAGATTTGCTTGTGGTTTTCTTTTATGGTTGGATCCTTCTCTGGTTTTGGTATCAAAGTGTATTAGTCAGTGCTTAGAAGAACTTGTGGGACTGGGGTAAGGCTCCTCAAAAGACTGCACATGCTCGGAATCAGATTTAATGAAGAACATGGAAATTTACAAGATTGACCTACAGTGGCCAACCTCAGAGTCAAATGTAGAAGAGTACAAAAGATTTGTCTGCAAGCTAGAGATCCCAAACACCCAGCTGAAGTCCTGGAGACCGCGGAAATGTCCTGTATGAGTCTGCATCAGGAGTACACTGAATCCACAGCGGAAGATGGAGGGCTCTGTACTGGGAGGTCGCATGAGTCTGCGCTGAGAGTCGAGAGACGACACCCATGGCAAAGGCCAAGACCGGAGCTCCTCTGAAGGAAATAGCCGAGGCTCCTCTGAGGAACATCAGCTGAACTCCTTCCCTGCAGTTTTCCATTTATACCATTGTGACTACAGTCCTCCTCAGAGTGGGTCTTCTGTGCCTAGAACCACACTGATTCGATTCACCTGGGGATTCCCCATTCAAGCTGACAGTTCATCAGTTGACTACCACACAGGATAATGCTTGCTTTGAAGAATGTGTTTGAGAGTATTGCTTCCCTTTCTATTTCATTAAAGAGTTTGAGGAGTAGTTGTGTTAGAACTTTCTTTGCTGGTAGTTTTTTAATGACTTCTTCAATTTCACTGACTGATACTGGGTTAGTTAGAATTTTTTTATCTTTGTGATTCAGCTTTGGTAATTCATAATCAACAGTGGCTACCATAGTGTCTCCTGTTTTTTTCAAAATGTCTAATTTATTTAATCTTTCAGAGAACCAGCTCTTCAATTCATTGATCCTTTGTATTGTTTTCTTAGTCTCAGTTGAATTAGTTTCTTTTTTGTTTATTCATTTGTTTGTTTTCTGGAACTGGGTCTTGCTGTGTGGTTAAGGCTGGCCTTGAACTCATTATGTAGTCCAGGCTGGCCTTGAACTCCATGGTGATCCTCCTGCCTCAGCCTCCCGAGTGCTGGGATTATAGGTATACACCACCACACCCATTGTCAATTGCATTAATTTCTCCTCTGATCTTTATAATATCCTCCCTTATACTTGGTTTGGATTTAACTTGCTTTTCTTTTTCTAGAACCATGAGGTTCAACTTTAGGTTATTTATTTGAGCTTGCTCTATTTTTCTGATGTGGAAATTCACTGCTTCCATTGAGTTATGTACATTCTGGTAAGTCATATTGGCGTTATTTTCAGTTGTAGAAACTGCCTAATTGATTGTTTCATTTCATCTGTGACCCACTGGTTGGTGTGGGGGGTGTTGTTTAATTTCTATGTGTTTATAAGAGTTTTTGTAGTTTCTTTAGCCATTGATTTCCAATTTCATTACACTGTGATCTAATAATATGCATGAGATCATTTCAATTCCCTTGTATTTACTTAAGTATAGTCTAAGCTAGTATGAGCTAGTGAGCTAATATGAGATCTGTTTTGGAGGAAGTGTTGTGTGCTGCTGAGAATAATGTGTAGTTTGTTTTTGGGTGGAACGCTGTAGAAATCTACTAAGTCCATTTGTTCAAAGGATTTGTTTCAGCTCTGATATTTCTTTGTTGATTTCTGTTTGTATGAGCTATTTTGACAGTCAGGTATTGAGGTCCCCATTAAAATTGTATTAGTGCTTATCTGATTTTTCATATCCATTAATGTTTGTTTTATATAGTTGGGAGTGGTGGTATCTGGTGCATGTATTTAATTGTTATCTCTTCCTCTTGGAACTTTCCCTTAACAGGTATGTAGTCATCTTTGTCTCTTCTGATCAGTCTTGAATTAAAATCCATTTTGTGAATAGAATAACCACCCCTGCTTTTTTCCAGGTTCTTGTCACATGGAGTATTGTTTTGCATTCTTTGACTTTCAGTCTGTGAATTTTTTTGACTTAAATATGTTTCTTGTATGCACTATATTGTTGAACTTGTTCCTTGATCTATTCTGCCACTATTTCTTTTGATTGGTGATTTGAGACCATTTATATTTATAGTTATAATTGATATGTATTGACTTATCATTGTCATATTATTTTCCTAATGTTGGTTCCCTTTCTTTCTCTTTTGTTTAATTGCTTGCCTTGCATAGTGGATTATTTTGATTGGAGTTCTTGAAATTTCTGTCTTCATTTTCTTTTTGTCTTTTTTTCTAGAATATACTTCAGAGAGCTGGGCGTGGTGGCGCACGCCTTTAATCCCAGCACTCGGGAGGCTGAGGTAGGCGGAGCGTTGTGGGTTCGAGGCCGGCTTGGGCTACAACGCGAGCGCAAGACTGGCCTGAGCTACATAGTGCGACCCTGCCTCAAAAAAAAAAAAACCAGGGCCGGGAGTTTGGCTCAGTGCCTTAAGCGCCTGCCCTGGCAGGCGTGAGGTTGTGAGTTCAATCCCCGCTGCCACAAAAAAAAAAAAAAAAAAAAAAGAATATACTTCAGAAGTTTTTGGAGTGCTAGTTTGGTGGTCATGAATTTCTTCAGGTGTTCTTCATCATGGAAGTATCTTATTTATACACCAACTTTAAAAGATAATTTTCAGGGTACATCAATCTGGGTTGAAGGTTGTTTTCTCTTAGAGCTTGAGATACTTCACTCCAAGCTCTCTTTGACTTAAGGGTTTGTGGTAAGAAGTCTGCTGTGATTTTTGTGAGTTTTCATTATAGGTGATTTATTTCTTTTTTCTAACAGCTTTAATACTGTGTTCTTGTGTTGAATACCTGGAATCTTGAGTACTATATGCATTGGTATTGTATTTTTCTGATCATGAGTAATTGCAGTTCTATGTGCCTCACTTACCTATATTTGAAGTGCTTGCAAAGTTTTCTGTTACTACTTTGGTGAACAGGTTTTTTTAATGCCCTTTGTGCTATTTTCTGATTCTTTATTGGTTCTAATTAGTCTTATATTATTTTTCTTTGCATCATCTAGCAGCTGTTGGATTGATTTTTTTGTGGTCCTTTGCTATTTTTAAGATGTCTTTCATTTGCTGTTGGCCATCCACAAGCCCTGTCTTGTAGATAGTCTGTCTTCACATTGACTAACTCTGCTGCATATACTTCTAGTAATATTTTTAATCCCCTGGATTTCTATTTGTGTCCATTTTATGGAATCCAGTTGTTTTTTATGTTGGGCATTCATGGTTTCATTGTCTTTCCTAGGCTTCTATCTTTTAAAAATTTGTATTGACTGTAGATTCACCATTCATTTCCTTCAGTATGGATGTCATCTCTTTATCTCTATTTTGTTTTTGTCAGGGGACTTACTGACCTGTTCTGTTACTTCCACTGCCACCATTGCATAAAATTGTGCTGGAAGGTTTTTCATTTCTTCTACCTCAATGCCCCCGTAATTTCCCTTTGCTGATTTGGAAGTTATGAGTTGCATCTTGCTTCCGTATTTTCTCTACTTCTGTTTTTGTTTGTTTGTATGTTTTCTGTGTTGAAGCTTATAAATTGCTTATGGAAGGTAGCTTTATTACTAGTATGGAGACCTCTTTAGGAAATGACTACTTTTCAGAGACGTCTTCTAGTTATAGTTGGCTTTTGGCTTTTGAGTTTGTCCCAAGATCCTGCCTCTTCCATTTATTAGGATTAAAAGGTTGCTGCCTGTTTGGCCTAGCCCCCAGTTCTTTGATACTGAACTAAAGTACTGTTATAACCCCCAAGCCATCTAGGTATTAGCATACAAGGAAGATCAGTTGGTCACGACAACTGTATCACCTTGGCTAAAGTAGCACAATCAGTAATAACATTGACATAAACCACAGATTAGAAAATGACAAATTGTGGTAACTATGCATTTGCCCCCTTTTACCATAGAGTAAGATTTATAGTTATGTAGCAATATATAAGCCAAATCAAAAAGTTATGTACAGTAATATCACCTCAGTAGAGTGATTTTACCCTAAGGGGAGAAAATTTAGAAGGGATAGGAGGATAAAATAGAGAAATAAAGAGAGTTTAGAGGTGTGCATGGTGGTGTATGCCTGTAATCCCAGCACTCAGGAGGCTGAGGCAGGAGGATCACCGTGAGTTTGAGGATATCCTGGGCTTCATAGTGAGTTCAATGCCAGGCTGAAACATACAGCAAGACTCTATATTAAAAGAGAGAGAGAGAGAGTTTGACAACAAAACTAAAGGACAAAGGAAGATTGCCCAAGCCTTGGGAAATGTGAAGACAAGAGTGAAAGATAGAAGGAGAAAACGGAAACAGAAATAAAAAAAAAAAGGTTCACATTTATGAAGACACAAAAGCATAACAACAACAACAAAAGCAAAGAAAAAGCAAAAGGAAAAGTTTCTGTGATTTCAGGCCTGTGGTTATCTTCTGGGGTCTGCCGTTCTGTTCTTAGGTCCACTTCAGGATGTGGCTCTGCTCTTGCTGGCAGGCAAAGGAGGCAGTGAGAACCTAGATCTGTGCTGGATGATCCCAGCAAGCCTGCATTAGGGCAGGGTGCCAGCTCTGGTATTTTTGAATCCACAGAAGTTTAGGCTGACCTTGACCTCTGGTCATGGTGTTGGAGTCTGAGTCATTCAGTTTACAACACTCTGGGTGTCTCTTGCTGGCTTGATTATGGCCTTATGACCCTGGACATCTGCTGCAGTTGTCCCTCACTGAGTCACTGTGGGATTTCAACACTGGGAGCTCTGAAATAAACCAAGCCATGGCTGCTTCAAGCCCCAGGTTCAGTTGGCCCCTTTCTAAAGTGGTATCCAGCCAGGTACCTTCTCCAAGGGACACAGCAGTCTCTTGGACTGGAGTCACTCACCAGGAAGTGTAGTTTACAGCATCCACTGCCCTGTTTCACTGGTATGTTTCTCCCTGGAGGCCTCTAGGGTCATCCACCCTCACTGTGTCTTTATAGATTTGATCCTCCTCTCTCACACCGTGGGCAGAAGCCTGGGGGAAAGTACAGATTTTCTTTCCTTTTTCTGCATTGTGGTCTGTCTCTTCACTTTCTCTGTGGGCTCCAATTTTCCCTTCAGATCCTTTCTGGGTCCTGGGTATCCACCTCCCTCTTTCTTTTATTCCCTGAGTTGTTATTTTCCAGTGTCTGGATTCCAAACCTTGGAGAGGTTGATTTCTTGCTGCTTACCAGTCTGCCAGTGTCCTGAAAGTCTTTGTATATTGTATTTTAATTGCTAATTTTCAAAGTACTAAAACATTTATATTACAATAATATTGTATTAAAGTAACACTAATGAATATTTTACTGTACATATATAAATCTTTTTTCATGGCCCAGCAACTACCACAGCTAAAACTGAAAACACATGAATCATGAATTAATTTGACGTGATCCTGAGTTTTTAAAAGATTTGCTGTACTCATAGTGTTACTTTGCATGGAACTATGATCTTTCCTGACAGGGTTTAACATTTAGTGCTTTTATTTGTAGGAGGAATATCATAACCGTAACTTCACGGAAGTGCTGTCTCCCAATATGTATAACAGTAAACTCTGGGAAACCTCAGGCCACTGGCAGCATTACAGTGAGAACATGTTTACCTTTGATATCGAAAAGGATACTTTTGCCCTCAAACCCATGAATTGTCCAGGGCATTGGTGAGTATTAAAAGTGAAGCAGGTTTTCCATGAGTACATAGCATACTTCATCTTAATTAGATATTAATATTGTTGTGTTTTTGAGTTAAGTGATTCTATAATCTGAAGACTGGTTAATAATCCTATGTAGAAGGCTTTAAAATGAATTATAAACAGTAAATAGAGACAGCCCTGTGAGCCTGCCACCATGGGGGGAGTCCCAGTGTAGACACACAGGCTTCTGAGAAAAGAAGCAGCCCTGCCGCCATGCACCCCTTGCCATCGGGGAAGCCTCAGTGCAGCTGCACGGATCTGAAAAAGCCCACCCCATGCCCTGTTACCTCCCTGGGACCTGGGTTCAGAGAAACCCAGGTGTCTGTCCTATTCCCCTGCACCGTAGAGAGGCAGCCAACATGGGAAGTACCTGGGACCCCACAACCAGCTTGTTCTGAGGAACCCAGGAGAATGTCAAGACGAAGGAGCAAAAGGCAATCTCAGACCCCTAGCCCACACAGAACAAGTCTGGGAGATATAGTCGTGGAATAAAATGGAAGTCACACACCTGAAATCTCTGAGAGGATAGCAACTGAAGTAAAGAAACAACTTCATGAGACTGTAAAAGTAATCAGATCAGAAATAATGTCTCAGGTGAAAGAAGAAATCACAAGCATAATGAAAGAATTGCTGAGCATATCTAAAGTAGACATAGATTTAAAAAAAAAGAGGAGCATAGGGAAATGGTGGAAACCTTGAATGAACAATATAGGAAGGAATTACAATACACAAAACAGATTTAAAGCGATATCCAGGAAATTAAAAAGTCAATCAAAAGCTGGCAAAACCACTTGAAAGAGACTGGAGATAGACTTTCAGACCTTGAAGACAGGATTGTAGCTAGTGATCGTGAAAGGAAAGATCTCTTAAAAATAACAAGGAACCAGGAAATAACAATTCAATGGCTACAAGATGACACAAAGAAAAATAATTTTTAAGAGTGTTAGGTATCTGCAAAGAAGCAGGGGTCAACACAAATGAAATAAAAAGGCTATTTACAGAAATAATAGCAGAAAACTTCCCAAATATGGGAAAAGGATCTGGCATTCAGATAAACGAGGCATATAGAACTCCAACTAGCCATAACCAAGATAAATCTACACCCAGGTATATAATAATCAAGATTCCAGAATTCAACACAAGAACAGAATATTAAAAACTGTTAGAGAAAAGAAGCATCATCTATAAAGGAAAACCAGTCAGAATCACAGCAGACTTGTCAACACAAACCATCAAGTCAAGAAGAGTTTGGAGTGAAGTGTTTCAAATCCTGAAAGAAAGTAACTTCCAGCCCAGATTGATGTACCCTGAAAAACTGTCTTTCAAAATTGATGGAAAAATAAGATACTTCCATGATAAAGAACAACTAAAAGAATTCATGACCACCAAGCCAACCCTACAGAGAGTGCTGAAGGATATTCGAGAGAGATAAAGATGACCATGGTTTCAGGAACAGCAGCACAGGAGGATCACCAAACAGGCCAGGCAATTGAATGAAGAAAAGCAGAGAGCCAACAGCAGGAGAATAGCGTGGCAGAGATGAACCAGTGCATGCCAGTTGCTACCATTAATGTAGATGGCCTCAATTCATCAATAGAAACATAGGGAGAGTGGATCAAGAAACAAGATCCATCAATACACTATATATAAGAAACACATTTAACTTGAAAGGAAACTCACAGATTGATAATCAAAGGAGAGAAAATAATTGTTCCATGTGACAGGAGATCCAATAAAAGGGTAACTTGCTCATCAATCGCAGAATGGATAAGAAAAATATGCTGTTTTCATACAATGGGAAACTACCAGCTATAAAGTAGGATAATCTTGAGACTCTTGTAGATAAATGCATGCAACTGGAGATCATGCTTATGGGTGAAATGGTTTGGACTCACCTGGGTCACAGAGTTATCTCCCTAGCATAAAAAACTGAAGGAGTTAGTGGGATCCAAAAAGCATGATAGATATTATGAAAATGATAGGGGAGGAAATTCCTCAAAAGGAAAATTGGTAACCACTGTTAATTTCCTATTATCTTGTTTTGAATTCTTGTATCGTTTTCATAATATTTTTAGGTTTGGTTTTATTCTGTCATTTTATTAGATTTACTGTGTCTGATGGTATGGGCAGCTATTTTGAAGATAATGGAATGTGTTATGATAACCATTGTTGATTTCCTGTTATCTTGTTTTTAAGTTCTATAATGCTTTCATTCTTTTGATTGATTTTATTGTTTTATTTTGTTTGATTTTTTTATGTGTGATGTATGGACAGCTATTTTGAAGAAAATGAGGCATTATGGTAGCCATTGCTGATTTCCTATCATCTTGTTTTGAAGTCCTATAATGCTTTCATTCTTTTGTTTTGATTGGTTTTAGTCTGTTTTGTATTGTTTGATTTTATTATATCTGATAATATGGACAATTATTTTGAAGAAAACAAGAGACATTATGATAGCCATTGTTCATTTCCTATTATCTTGTTTTGAAGTCCTATAATGCTTTCATTCTTTTGTTTTGATTGGTGTCTTACTTTTACTCATTGCCGAGACAAAATACCTGACACCCAAAATTAGGGAAGGAAAGGTTTATTTCTTACAGTTTCTCCGGAGTTTTAGTTCATACTCAGTTGGCTCCAAGGCAGCATGGTGTGGCAGGGCTGCCTTTCATGGTGGCCGCAACTGCAAGGTGCGCTGGCAAGAGAGGGCAGGAGAGCAAGAGGAAGACCCGCCTCATTTACACTGTATGTGAGCTCCACCCCTGGGCAGGTGCAGCACTCACATTGCCAATCCCCACACCAGACAACAAACCATTAACAAGTGCCAGAGTCAGCCCCATCAAAAGTATATGAAGACTTGAGGGGACATAGTATATCATCCAATGCAATTGGTTTTGTTTTGTTCTGTTTTGTTCGATTTTATTGTGTGTGATGGTATGGACAGCTATTTTGAAGACAACAAGAGACATGGTGGCCGTTGTTGATCTCCTGTTGTCTTGTTTTGAAGTCCTGTATCACTTACATTGCTGATTTGTGTTATTGTTTTGTTTTGTTTTATTCTCTTTAAAATTAAAAAAAGATTGAAAGCAAAAAAGCAGGAAGTAGAGATTCATTTGATAGATGAAAACAGGTAACAGCATTTCTGGGAGAGATAACAGAGTTTATTCTTAGAGCACAGGAGTGTTGTGAACATAAGGTTTAATAATTACGAGAAGAGGGTTGGGGGTGTAGCTGAATGGGAAAATGTATATTTAGCATCTGTAATGCCCTGTCTTGGATCCCCAGTGATGAATAATAATGATAATAGCAACAGCAGTTATAATTCATAGAAGAAATGCTACAACTTGATGATCAAAGAATAAGTAGTTTACAAGTCTTAAGACTTCATTATAATTTCTTAATATTTAATCATTCTTTCCTGTGTAAAAGTTGTTGTGTTCCTGCATCTTTTCTAGTCTAATGTTTGCTCACCGTCCACGATCTTGGAGGGAAATGCCTATTAGATTTGCTGATTTTGGAGTTCTTCACAGAAACGAACTGTCAGGGACTCTAAGTGGCTTAACCCGAGTCAGGCGTTTCCAGCAGGATGATGCTCACATCTTCTGCACGGTGGAACAGGTAGGCAAGAGGACAAGTAAAGCATGTCTGTCACAGATTCAGTGTTACCCTGAACACATCCCCTAGTCTTTCGGAGTTGCTGTGAATTAAGGTGTTTGATCTGGCCTCTTAGGATTTATTCAGCGCCACCATTGGGCAGTTCTCTCATTGGGTCAATAGTCAGTCATTTCCTGTGGAGGCAGTGTGGCTGTCACTTTCCCTCTGCAGCCTCCTGCCCCTTTCTCCCATGTGCCATCCCTTTTCATGTGTAGTGCCCTGGCCTGCTTATGGTTGGGGGCCTGGGGCAGCCTGCCATGCTCACATACAAGGTAAAGGTGCAAGGGAGGAATGAGGGGGTGACCGTAACAGTGACTCTTACTCTACTGGGGTCTGGCTTCCTATCCATCTGACATGAAGGATTTTTTTTTATTTTAAAAAATACCATATGTGCATTTATTTTGGTGTTCTAGTTGAGTATTTCACTTGTTCTACTTTCAGATTGAAGAAGAAATAAAGGGGTGTTTGCAGTTTTTGCAGTCTGTTTACTCTGCCCTTGGTTTTTCCTTTCAATTAAACCTATCAACAAGGCCTGAGAACTTCCTGGGAGAGAAGCAGATGTGGGATGAAGCTGAGAAGGTGAGAGGAAACGAGGGCCTGCTCACTTTGATCAGTGAAACTCACTCCCCTAGAAACTTTCAGAGTTATGGGATAAATGTGCAGACTGTAGAATGTGATTATCAATTTCTCTTTGAAACAATGGCAATAATACCTTATATTTGTTTCTCCTGGTAAAGTTTACATCAGATTTTAATTTATAGTCTTTTTCAGTGCCGATCACAAATTAAGTTTTTAACAGAGTCTGCCTATTTGTAGTAACTCTTCATCTGTGTGGTTGGTTTTAAAGTGTTGTCTGTGGAGTCTTGTTAGTCTGACTCCAGAGTCCTGGGGTTCTGGGTTCTGAGTGTAGACACAGATCTGTTGCCTGAGTCCCCGCCACAGGCCCAGACTGCTGTGCCCACCGTCTGTCTGAAGACACTCAGACGTCTCACTTCAGCTTTGAAAAAGTTAAAACTGAGCCATCGTATGCTGTGTTTCTAATTAAACATGAAGACGATGTCTCCTGTTGTTAATAGATATGAGGGTGGTGTGGCCAGGTCCCCTGCCCTGCTTGTCAGACACCTCTTCCTGGAATTCTCACAGGAGCTGAACACACAAATCAGGAGTAATAAGAAACAATCAAACAAATACTTTATTAATGGTATAACATTGCTTTTGTGCTGTTCATAGTACAGAGGCTGAACAAAGGTGCATAGAGGCATTTGAGGTCTGAGTTCTGAATAGGGTCTCCTCCCTCCATGTGTGTCCTAAATTCTTCCGTGTCTACAGCATGGAGAAAGAAACTGCAATGAGATAATCTCTACTCTAGGAAGGATGCTGACTACATTTACCTGCCAGCCACATGGAAGCAAGAAGAGGAAAAAAGGATAAAACCTTGGTTCAGATCTGTTTTACCTCCTTTCAGACTTTAGCTCTGTGGGAGGAATTATAGAAGACCTCTAAGTATCAGAATGAAGCATGGAATGAAGGTTGTAGTGGTGGTGGGCCTGGTGGTCATCATAGTGATACCCATTACTGCCTAAATTTATAGTGAACTTGAATGAAATAGATATTGGGCTTGGTGTCAGGCTCATGTAAGTGCCCAGTGGACGTTAGTTCTTAATGTTGTCATCATTACCATTACTCCAGTCACATGGAAATGGGTGGGAAATGGGGAGGTGAAAAAGGACTGGACCGGCAATGGGCCTGGCATGGGGAGAAAGGGTAGCTGTCCCGCCTATTTTGCTGTCTTTTACCTAATGTGGCTGAATAGTTTAACAGCCAAGCCCATCGTCACTCAGAGATCTGACTGTATGATCAGGAATGGGCCTGCTGCTGCTTTTGGTAGATTTCTCTCACTGACCACTGTTCATCTGGGACTCAGAGGGACTCAGTGAGATAAACATTTGGGAGTTTTTTTCTTGCATCTCCAGAAGTTTCTGAAATGGTTTGAAAGAAACATACTTTATATAAATCTGAAGCTTTCTTTGTCTGGACTTTTTAGCCTTGTTTGCTTCTGTTAATCTGCCTTATCCCTGTGTCTCCAGAGGTTTGGTGCTTCTCATCCTCTTCTCCAGAACTTGGCCTTTCTTTGTCTTTTCAATGCTCTGTATGTTAGTCAGCTTTCCCATCATTGAGACACAGTACCTCGGGCCCACAGCTTGAAGGAAAGAAGGTTTCACTTAGCTCCTGGTTTCAGAGAGTCAGTCCATGGCCAGCTGGCTTCAAAACAGAAACAGCATGGGCAGGGCACGCCAGGGCAGAGTTGCTTAGTTCATGGCCGCAGGGAAGCAGAGCAGGGGACCAGTGCTGGAGGGAAAGGGGCCAGGGACCACACACTGTATAGCACTCCGGGTCCCGCCTTGCGACACACCCATACATACCCAGGAGCATGCTTTATAAATCTATTAGACATTTCTCAGTCTGATGAAGTTGACCAATCAGTATTAATGGTCACACTCTGGGAGCTCCCAACATCCTTTCCAGTCTTAGTTCCTGCTGTGGCGGGGTCTGGTTTTCTCTGGGAACATGTACCCGTGTTCCTTCTCAGAGGAGTGGAATCAGCAGGGGCTTCCCATGCCTGTGAAATGCTGTATGGAGAGGGCCCTCCCTGGTCCTAAGGAGAAAGGCAGCACTTCTGTAAAGTTAGGCCTGTGGGGGACACTCTCAAGAAGGAGATCTCTGCCTCTCCCAAGACCAGACCCTGACTGAGATCCTGGAAAGCCTTCCGTGCCACGAGGAGTCTGCCCTTTGTTAACTCTCACTGCAGCAACATGGTGCTGGCTCTACTTTTCACTCCCAGGAGTGAGCCCTCTTCCAGGCACCAGTACGTAAAGATGATGACAGGGGTTTGGGCAGTGTATTTTTGGCTTGGTGTGATTTGGTTTGGCTTGGTTTTGGGATGGTCTTGCTGTATAGTTCATTTTGTCCTTGAGGTTACTAGGTATTCCAGGTTGGCCTTTAACTCCTAATGATCCTCTTGCCCCAGCCTCTCGAGTGCTGGGACTACAGGCATGCGCCACCGTACCCAGTTTGGGTAGTGTTTTGACAATATTCTGGCCAAGGATTTAGGAATAAACAAGTTTTTCCTTAGGAAGCTGTGTTCACAGGAATACAAAGAGGATTCATAAGCCCCGTTATTAATATAACTTTAATGTTGAGACTCTCACCACAAGCATGTCATTGCTTAGGGTAAAGACCAACGTGGGTCTCCTCCCTCAGTACCTATGTGATTCATAGAGGATTCCTCCCCCAGCTCCATATACAGAAGTAGAAGAAGAGCAAAAGAGAAATGGCGAAGCCTACTGATTTGGCCCCACCCCACCCCAGCACTGCACATGGCATGGAAAAGGGAGCAACGTTAATGCCCTCCTGCTTTTTTGTGTGTAGAGGCCCCACCCACAGGGAAACACTGTCAGGGGCTTGGAACTCCTATCAGGAGGCAGAAGCTGTCACTGTGTAGGGCAGAGGGGCCTATGCTGAACTAATATAGAATGTAAATAAGATTTTTTGTGAGCTATATAATAAAAAGATAAAAGTATAAAGTAGAGGTTTTAAATGTTCTCTTTAAAAATAAACAGCAATTGCAGGATAGCTTGATGGAATTTGGAAAGCCATGGAAAATAAACCCAGGAGATGGAGCATTTTACGGTCCTAAAGTAAGTAGACCATCTACTTAAAATAAGAGTTAAAATTTAAAAGAAAAATAAGTGTTTCTAAGCAAGCATCATTTAATTTACAGATTGATATAAAAATCAAGGATGCTATTGGCAGATACCATCAGTGTGCTACAATTCAGCTGGATTTCCAGTTGCCTATTAGGTTTAATCTCACATATGTTAGGTGAGTGAATATGATAAATAATGTACTACTATCCTATTATTTGTCATCTGATCATGAATAATACAAAAATACATGTTAATAGATGTCTAAAAATATATGCTATATAATATATATTTGTTTACCTATGTGTAATCTAGTTGGGGATTTTCTTAGTACATTTTCTATTGCTTTATCAAAATACTTGAGGCTGGGTACTTTGTAAAAGAAAAGTGATTTGTTTGACTGATTCTGGTGTCTGGAAAGTCCAAATAGTGTGGCACCAGCT
>RJWM01028264.1:0-25828 GCA_004363535.1 Dasyprocta punctata | reverse complement strand
CAACTAAAAGAATTTATGACAACCGAGCCAACTCTACAGAGAATACTGAAGGACATTCTAGTGAGAGATAAAGAAGTCCACTGCTCCAGAAAAAGTGACAGAGAGATACCACCGAGCAGAGCAGACAAATGAATAATCCATTAATGGGATTTAAGTCCAGTATTGTTTTCAATGAGCTGTCTAGTTTAATCCTATTCTATCTCGATCAGCCTATCTTCATCATAAATGATGACAAAGACAGCTATTGTAAAGATAACAAAATTTATAAGGGTAGCCTTCAATGATATATGGTCACCTTGCTTCAAAACCAGGTATTACTTTCGCTGCTCTGTTCTGAGGGATTTTAACCTATCTTAGTGTGTTTGTGTTACAACAGATGATATAGGCAACTGCCTTGAAGCTAATATGAGGCATTATAGAAATCAACATTGCATTACTATGTATTGCCTCCATTACCTTATTTGTTATTGGTTTTATTCAGTACTATTTCGTTTGACTATATTTGGCCAATTGGAAAGGGCATTTAGTTTGAAGATAATAAGAGATATTACAAGGGGAACCAACGAAGGAAGGTATGGAAAAAAGATATAGTTTTATATGAGGGTATTCATAAGATAGTTTAAAAGACTATACTACTAAATGCATTAACTGATGAGAGAGAACAGTTGAAATTCGTACGATCAGATCAATCCTACATGTCTTTACCTGTCAATCTGAACAGCCCCCTTAATGGTAACGATATACAATGTTGCAACCACTGTAAAATTCCAACCATCTACAGTACTAAACCTACAATTTTACAGTATTGGATATGTTGTTGTTTGCTGATCTCTTTAGTTTTTTGTTTCTCTTATGTATGACCATACTTTTATGCTTTATTGGTTTTACTCTGAACTATTTCGCTTGGTTATATTAGATCTGATGTTATGGGTAGTGATTTCAATGATAACAAGAGGTATTCTAAGGGGAAAAGAAGGAAGGAAGAGAAAAGGAAAAAGTCATAAATTTATAAATATGCATAAATAAGACAGTTAAATAAAAACGTATTGCTAAATACAATACTATTGAAAAAGAAAAGTTAATATACCTGAATTGATGAATCTTACATGTCTATATCTGTCAATATCCCCAACCCCTAGGAAGGTAACGATATGCAATATTGTAACTACTGTCAAACTTCAACCACCTCAGTGTGTAAACCTACAATGTTATCATATCAGATCTGTTGTTGTTGTTTGTCTGTCTGTTTTGATTTTTGTTTCTAGCTTCTGTATCTATTTTCTCTTAAGTAAAAAAAAGCTTGAGGAGCAGCATTAGGCTGTTTCTTTATTTATTTATTTTTTATTTTTTTTATTTTGAAAAGAATTAAAACAAATGAAATAAAACAATGTAGTCAATCAAAACAAAACAATGAGCATGGTACATGATTTCTAAAAAGGATAAAAGGAAATCAATAATGGTTGCCATAATGCCACTTGTTATCTTTAAAATAGCTGCCCAAACCATCATGCATAATAAAATGAAACAAAATAACACAGAACACAACCAATAAAACAAAACAATGAAAGCAATACAGGTCTTCAAAATAATAGTAAAACAACAGTGGTTACCATAATGCCTCTTGTTATCTTCTAAGTAGTTGCCTATATCATCAGACATTATACAATCAAACAAATCAAAACAGAAAAAAATCACTCAAAACAAAACTATGAAAACAATACAGAGCTTCAAAAGAAGATAATAGGAAATCATTAATGGCTACCATAATGTATTTTGCTGTCTTTGAAATAGCTTTCGATGCCATCAAATATAATAGAATTAGAGAAACCAAAACAGACTAAAACCAAACTAAACAGAACAATGAAAACAATACAGGATTCAAATCATGATAACAGATTACCAATGGTCACTGCTTTCCCTTTTTAGACACTTCATCCCGCTTTCACTTTCACTTTCCCAATATGTATTTTGTATTTTGGATCTCACTATTTTCATTAGTTTTTTATGCTAGGGAGATAACATAATGCTCACCCATGTGACTCTGGATCATTTCATTCATGAACATGATCTCAAGTTGTATCCATTTACCTACAAGAGCCATGAGGTTTTTTCTTTATAGTTGAGTAGCTTTCCACTATATAAAAATTCCATCTCTTTCTTGTCCACTTGGCAGCTAATGGGCAAGTTACCTCTATCTCTTTCTGGTTTCCTGTAACATAAAGCATTGTTCTCTGTCCTTTGACTTTAACTCTATGAATCCCATTTTAGAGTTAAATGCGTTTTTTTATAAAGTGTTTTTCCCCCATATAACCAAAGGTGTGTTTTTACTTAAGCAGAGAAAAATAAGACATATATAACAAAGACATATATAACAAAAGACATATAAAAAGACATATACAAATATATAACAAAAGACATATAAAAAGACATATATAACAAAGACATATAACAAAGACATATATAACAAAGATAACAAGCAAAAGAGACAAACAAATGACTAGAGTAAATACACAACAGTAACATTGCAGGTTTACAAAACAGGATGATAGAAACTTGACAATGGTTGCAATACTGCATATTGTTATCTTCAAAATGGTTACTTACAATAACAGATATAGACATGTAAAACTGATCCAATCATATGATTATTAATTGTTCTTTCTCAATAACAAATACATTCAGCACTGTGTTCGTTTAGTTATCTTATATCTTTTCCTTTTCCCTTCACTCTTTCCCCCTTTTCCCTTCCCAGTAACTTTTGCTCTTTGAGCTGCTTTTTAACCTTACATAGTATTTATAATAGATTTTGAATCATATATACTTTTTCCATTTCTTACACTAGGAAGACAATACAGCATTTACACATGTGGGTTTGATTTATCTCACTTATGAGTATGGTCTCAAGTCGTGACCATTTACTTATAAAAGTCTCAATGCAATCTTTCTTAAAAGCTGAGTACGACTCCATTGTATAAAAATACCACATCTTTTTTATCCATTCTTTGATTGATGGACACTTGGGTTGTTTCCATGATCTGGCTATTACAAATTGTGTTGCTATAAACATGGGTGCACAGATATCACTGTGGTATGATATTTTCAATTCTTCTGGGAAAATGCCCAGAAGTGGGATAGCTGGGTTGAATGGGATCTCTAATCCTAGCTTCTTGAGGAATCTCCACACTGTTTTCCACAATGGTTGCACCAGTCTACACTCCCAACAACAGTGGAGAAGAGTTCCTTTTTCCCCACAGCCCCTCTAGTATTTGTTGTTGGTTGATTTTTTAATCTTGTCCATTCTTTCTGGAGTGAGATGGAATCTCAGTGTGGTTTTAATTTGCATTTCCCGAGTGACCATAGATGTTGAACACTTTTTCACATATTTATTTGCCATTTGTATTTCTTTGAGAAGTGTTTATTCATCTCAGATGCCCATTTTTGGGTTGGGTTCTTGAATGTCAGGGGCCTGATTTCTTTTAATTCTTTATATGTTTTAGATAGAAGTCCTAAAGCATTTTGATGGATCCTGTCTCCTTATCCACTCAGCCTGTGTTTATATTTATGGATGAATTGAGGTCATCTATATTCATGGTTATGGCCAATATGCACCATCTCATCTCTGCCATGCTACTTTCTTGCCATTGGCTACTTACTTTTCTTCTTCATTCAGTTGTCTGCCCTGCTCAGTGATACTGCTCTGCGACCATTCCTGAAGTTGTGGTCTTTTTATCTCTCTCTAAAATGTCCTTCCGTATTCCTTGCAGGATGATTGTGGTGGTCATGAATTCCTTCAGTTGTTCTTTGACATGGAAGAATCTTGTTTTTCCATTAATTTTGGAAGATAGCTTTTCAGGGTACATCAATCTGGGTTGGAAGTTGTTTTCTTTCAGGATTTGAAATACTTCACTCCAAGCTCTTATTGACTTGATGGTTTGTGTTGAGAAGTCTCATGGTTCTGATGGGCTTTCCTTTATAGGTGATCTGTTTGTTTTCTCTAACAACTTTTAATATGCTGTTCTTGTGTGGAATTTCTGGGATCTTGATTATTATAAGTCTGGGTGTAGATTTCTTTTGGTTATGGCTAGCTGGAGTTCTATATGCTTCACTTATCTGAATGTCACTTCCTTTTCCCATGCTTGGGAAGTTTTCTGATATTATTTCTGTAAATAGAGTTTCAATGTCATTTGTGTTGACACCTGCTTTTTCGCTCACATCTATGATTCCTAAATTATGTTTCTTTGGGTTGTCTTGCAGCTATTGAATTGTTTCTTCCAGGTTCCTTGTTATTTTTAAGAGATCTTTCTTTTCATGATCACAAGCTGCAAACCTATCTTCAGGGTTTGAAAGTTTATCTTCAGTTTGTTTCAAGTGGTTTTGCCAGATTTCAGTGGAGTTTTTAATTTCCTGGATATCTCTTTGAATCTGTTTCATGCATTCTAAATATTTTTTGCATTGTTTATTCAAGGTTTCCTTCATTGTCCTGTGCTCCTCCATTTTTTGCCTATGTGTTTTTAGACATGCCTAGCAATTCTTTTACTATGCTTTTCATTTCTTTTTTTTACCTAAGCTAGCATTTCTTTTCTAATTTCTTTTATAGTCTCATGAAATTCTTTTTTTTACTTCAGTTGTCTTTGCTTCAGAAAGGTGTGCAACTCCTGATCTCTTCCATGTTTCCATCTCCTGGACTTGTTCTGCTTGGATTGGAGGACAGAGACTGTCTTTTGCTTCTTCATCTTGACATATTCCTGGGTTCTTCTGGACAAGTGGGTACTCGGGTCCCAGGCACTTGCATTGGCTACAATTTCTCTAAAGCAAGACTGGTTGTTCTATACAGTGCTGGTTATGAGTATCTGATGGTGGCCATTCAGTATACTGGTGCAGGGTTGTCCACTGCTTTTCTCAACCTGCATTGCCTCCCTGATGGCTGATGAAGTGCACATGGGTGCAGGACTGGCTGACACCTGCAGATCTGGGCTGGTCACCATTGGGGTATCCTCCACTAACACACCTAGAGTGTGTGCAGGGCCAGGGCCAGCCACTACCTCCAGACTGAGCTGGCAACCTTCAAGGTGCATTCAAGATAATTGTTAAAATGTGTGGGGGGTGTGGTCCAGTCCGAACTATTTCCACAGGTCTGTTCCCAGATAGGAGCTGCTCTAGGAATCCAACAGCAGTTCTGATTCCTGGCTTATCTGGCCTGACCCCAAAATGGTTCACACTCAATCGCTCTCTCCCACAGGAGGACCAAGCCCTCTGCACTCACCGCCAGTCAGTGCAGTCTTCCAGGTCTGCTGTTCCCCTCCACTGCTGCTCCCCTCCAATGCTATCTTTCTCTGGAGAGGCCTCCAGGGTCACCAACTGCCATGTCACTTTGATCGTTTGTCCCCAGCTTCCAATAGCTCCTCTCACATAGTAGGTATGGCTCTAGGAGAAGGTGCCATCAGCTACTGCCTTTTACTTCATTTCAATTTTTCTTTTTACTCTTTCTGTGGCCTTCAGTTCTCACTTTAGATTCTTCCTGGATTCAGGTGACCCATTTCCTTCATTCTTCCCCAAGATGCTACATTCCAGGATCTGGACTGTATCTCTCAGAGAGGCTGTTTACTCTGCTCCTTACTCTTCTGCCATCTTCCCAGATATCTTGTTTGTTTTTGTTTATTCTGTTTTCCTGTTGTAGGAATTCACCACTGTAAATTTCCCTCTTAGGACTGCTTACATTGTTTCCCACAGATTCTGGTAAGTTGCATTTGCATTTTTGTTCAACTGTAGATATTGCTTAATTTCTTCATTGATTTCATCTGTGACCCATTGGTTGTTCAGGAGGATATTATGTGATTTCCGTGTGTTTATGAAATTTTTGGGATCTTTTTCCATTAATTTCTTATTTTATTGCACTATAGTCAGATAATATGCATGGGATAATTTCAATTTCTTTGCATTTACTTCAGCATGTTCTGTAGGCTTGTATATAGTCTATTTTAGAGAACATCCCACGTGAAGCTGAGAATAATGCATATTATGATGAAGTTGGGTGGAACACCCTGTAAACATCTACTAAGTCATTTTGTTCACGTTTGGTTTAGTTCTGATACTTCTTTGTTGATATTTTTCTAGTTGATAAATTTATGAAAATGAGTTATTAAGTTCCCTCATTAAAATTGTGTTTTTTAAATTTTTCATGTCTAATAATATTTGTCTTATATAGTTGTCTGCTCCCATATTAGGTGCATATATTTAAGATTTTTTAATCTTCCTCTTGAATTTTTACCATAACAAGCATATAGTGATCTTGTTTATGTCTTTGATAACCTTGGAAAGATTTTGTCTAAAATATGAGTGATATAGAAAGATCTTGTCTAAAAATAAAACTTAATAAATGTCTGGGTTTATAGCTCATTGTGTACATTCTCAGTTCAGTCCTAAGTACCATTAAATAACTAAATAAATACATGCAAAATAATAAGACAGAAAGCAACACAGGGTATTTTCCAAGAGCACTGAGTGCCTTTTGATAAAAGCGTATGGATCTCTCTGAAGATGTGATGTTTGAATTGAGAACTGGAATATGTGACCTTAAACACCTAAGTATAATACAACTGTTCTTTAAAAAGTAGTTACCAAAAATTTGTTTTAAGGTACTATGCCTTCAAATGGTGTACAAGAGCAGACATGTATGGTGGGTGTTTATAATTAGCATAACATACTGATAAATAATGGTTACTGTGAGATACTGAGAAGTAAGAGATGATAATACACATCAATGTAAAGCAAACATGTTGTCAAATAAAGTATGATTGTGCAAGTAAATCATTACATAAGAGGAGCTGATCATGTTATAGAAATAATAGTGGATCTAAGCTGTGAAGAAAAAAGCCAGATGATTTTAAATAAAATGCAGAGAAGAATATTCTTTGCAGAGAGTTTACTGCGTGCAATGGCCCTATAAGGGAAAAGGACAGCACACTACTAACACTCAAAGAACGTAGCTAAAAATGGAAGTAAAGGAATTCCTTGATATAAGCTATGGCTATAGAGTTAGTGGCCAGGCCATGTAGGCTTTATAATCATTGTTAAGAATTGTACTCTGTGATCTTAATATAAAAGGATCCATTAATTTTTTAAAAGTAGGATATTGAAAAATATGTAGTTTTAAAAAGAAATCTCTGGCTCTTTTGAGGATAAAAATTGGGTGTGTGTAAAGAGTAGGTAAGAGATTAGTCTGAAAGAATACCATGGATGTTTTGATCAAAATGGCAGTGTCTTGACCTTTGCTGATAACAGCTGATAAAGATATGGATAGTAGATCTATTTATGCTACACTTGAAATGCAAAATCCACATGGTTAATTGATGTATAGAGGATGGAGATGAGAGAAAATGTGCCTAGTATACTTTAAAATTTTCTGTTTCTTGGTTGCATGGGTGGTAATGTATTGGTTCAGATACAGAATCCTAAAATTTGTGAGTTCATCTTTCAATATGTTGTATTTCACATGTGGCTACTATATGTTCTTGAAATGACTCCAAATTGTTTCAAGAAAGTGTTCATAGATATTTAAGTAATCTGAAACTGTTGCTACCAGGATCTACCTAATCATATATTTCTTATACAAAATTTAGACCCAGAAGTTCCTCAAATTGCCTATAGTGTGTTATAATTGACACTTTATAAAAAGCCATATTTATTTAGCACTTGTTACATCACAGGTAAAATTTTAAAAATTTTACATGAATTATCTCATAACATCAAACCAATGAGAAATTTTCTATTTTTGTCAGCCTCATTTAAAACTGGTGGAACTTCTACACAGAGAAATTAAGTAACCTAGTAAGTTTGTAGAGCCTGTGTATTAATCAACTTTTCATTAGTATAACAAAAACATGAAACAGATAAATTACAAAGGAAAAGACTTTTTAGTTAACAGTTCTAGACATACAAAGTTCAAGATATGATAGCCCCAGTATTTTGCTTCCAGTTGGAGTAGTGGATGGCATGGCACAATGGCAGGAACAATATATACAAGTACCACATCTCAAACCATATTTGAGAGAAAGAGAATGAATGGGGCCAGACTTTTTTTTTAATCATAATTTTCTTATGGTAACTCTGAGGTTCTCACAAGAAGTACAAAGAAGTCGCATGTGGTATTACTTATCTTTCAGTCATTATAAGAAATACCTAATATTTTCAACTTATAGAGAGAAAAGGCTCATTTTGGTCTATGGTTTTCTTTTGTGCCCATGGTTAAACACAATATCATTGCCAGGATATGTGATGGAGCCAAACCACTCATTTCATGACTAGGAAGCAAAAAGAAAGCAACAAGCTGGTTTGAATCCTATCTTCTTTAAGGTCATATTTCCCAAGATATAAATGTCTCTATCTGGCCTGCTCTCTTAAGTTTCCCCTAACTCGTAATAATATCACTGTAGGTATCAACATTATAGCATACACTTTTGATGTGCACTTAACTTCTAAATCATAGCATCCAGAATTCCAAAATTTGTTTTCTTAGCCACCCTGCCATTCTGCCATGATATAAAAATAAAAATGAAAATTAAAACTCACTTCCCTTGCCTTCACCCAAGGAACTGCTTTTTACATGTTCTTTTTCTGTCCCAGAGAGTAAGGCCTACTTTTCTTGGTGACAATTTTTCTTGTTCATGTTACATTTCTCAAGACTAATAGGCCAAAAGAAACTGATATTACATCCAGCTTAATCAAATACCCACAATTTTTCAAGATAAAAATTTTAAAATAAAAGAACACAGTGTTTTATTTAATTTTTGCATCAAAGCTCAATTGGGATTTGTCTATATCCATACCAGATATTGATGCTTTATCAAAGAAATTATTGACAAGACCAACTTCAAGACCATTTTAGTTTAAAATTTCTTCTAGGAATTTTAAGCTTCCATGTCTTATGTTTATGTTTTTATTCATTTTGATTTGTTTTTTGTGAATGGTATAAGGTAAGAGTTCAAATTTGTTTCTTTACATTTGACTAAAAAATTTTCCCAGCGTCATTGCTGTAGACTGCTTCTTCTCCACTGTGTATTCTTGTTGTCCAAGTCAAAGATCAGCTGACATTTTTATGTGAATTTACTTCCTGTTTTTCTCATGTACTCCATTTATCTGTATGTCTATCTTTATTCCAATATGGTTTTATTATTCTCTTTTTGCAGTATACTTTAGAAACAAATGTTTGATATATTTCTTTTGAGTTCCTTCACAATGTTGCTTTGTATCTTTGAGGGAGTTTATTTTTAGTTTCATACAAATTTTAGACTTTTTCTTTACTTTTGTAAGAAAGAGCATTAGTATTTCAATGGAGAAAGCATGAAATTTGTTAATTGGGTTTTTTTTTATAATATTAACTCTTCCAAGACATGGACATGGGATATATTTAATGCACTTGTGTTTTCTTTGACTTCTTTCATCAACATTTTTTGGCTTTCATTGTACAATTCTTCCACTTACCTTGGGTAAGTTTATTCCTGAATAAACTTTCATTTTTGTAATTCAATATTTTTTCTTTTCTTAAACTTTTCAAATTACTGGTTTACATAAACAAATGTAAATGGGAAGAAATCAAGTCAAAGGTATATAAGAGAAAAACATGCAACACAAAATCATGTAGAATTATCAGAAAGCTCTTTCAAAATCATTCATAGAACAAAAATCATAAGGTGTCAAAATTCAAATTATATTATTACCATTATTATAATTATTGTGGTAGTCAAGATACAAACTAATAATTCTTGTGACACAAAAGCTAGTCTTGGCAAAACAAGATTAACTTTTCCTCAACAAAATTTTTGTACATTCTCAGAAGCAGAAAACAGATGTAATGTTCTTTTCTTTTGCATTTGAATGTAGCATAGAGATAATGGAACAATATAATTCCATACAAGCTGCATCAGAAACAGTTTAAGATAAAAAATAACATACACATATATAATCAACATGTGCTGCACATCAAGCATTTGCTTTACATTTTCAAGTCATTTTATATCTCAAGTTTTATAACAGACAAGGCTAGTGGTCATTGAAAATATCAAGATAGGACTATATAAGCATTCTAATCACAAGTGAAATAAATCAAACTCACATGTGTAAATACAGTATTGTCTCCCTAAATAAGATACAATATCTTCAATAATTATTGTGAAATGATAAGAAAGTACTCAAAGGGGAAATAATTCAGAAAGAGAAAAGGATAAAAGAAAGAAGGGAAAAGAAAAAAGATATCAATGTTTATATATGCACTTAAGATAGCTAAGATGATTGCACTATTCTATTAATTGTTGGAGCAAAACAGTTAACATTCAAGGGATTAGATCAATTTTACATGTCTATATTTGGTAACCTGAGTAAGTCTTCTGAAGATAACTATTCAAAATAACAGCATATGTTATGTTCCTACCACCTTGTTTTGAAAGACTGTATTGCTATTGTTTGGGGCTCTGTATTACTGTTATTTAATTGTCTCTTTTTTTTCTTGTATTTTGTTTTGTTTTGTTTTCCCCTCCAATACAGAAAGGACAGATATACATGTAAAGGCTTATACATGCCTAGAACTTTTAGAGCTCAAAGAATTGATTTTATTATGTGTGATGGTATGAACAGCTACATTGAAGAAAACGAGACATTACAGTTGCCATTGCTGATTTCCTATAATCTTTTATGAAGTCCAATAATACTTTCATTCTTTGTTTTGATTGATTTTAGTGTGTTTTCCATTATTTGACTTCCATATATATAAAGGTATGGACAACTATTTTGAAGAGAAAAAGGGACATTGTGGTAACTATTGTTGACTTCCTATTGTCTGATTTTAAAGGTGCATAGTTCTTTCATTCTTTTGTTTTGACTAGTTTTATACGATTTTGTTTGGTCTGAATTTGTTGTATGTGAAACTATGGATAACTATTTTGAAGAAAACTAGAGACATTATGGTAGCCACAGTTGATTTCCTGTTGTCTTGTTTTAAAGTCCTATGTTGTTTGCTTTGTTCTGTTTTGATCTGCTTTATTCTGTTCTGTTTTGTTTTGTTTTATTCTCATTAAAATAAAAAAATTTACGAGATTCAATTAGTAGTGTTTTAATTATGCATAAAAGATACTGCATGTTAAAAACAATCCTTATGTGGCCTCACATTTTTATACGTTTGGTTAAATAAATGAGTTATGTATAAGGTGGTAATCTTTTATGGAAAAGAATAAATGAACAAGAAACAATTCACTCCTCATTTTCTAATATTCATCATCAAATTTCTTCTACATCTAAAACTTTTTTCCTTTCAATCTTCTTCCTTTTCCTTCTGCTTATTGTGATTATCAGTTTTGACAACTCTTTGTTTGGTCCGTCATTTTTCTCTTTTGTGTATTATACTGCAATAATCATTTCTTACACTTTCTTGAGCTTAGCTTCTATCTTTTCATAAGGTACTTATTATCTTCAGAATTTTTATTCTGCCCATTTCTTGGTTTCTTTGGAAAACTATGAAAATTACAGAAAGAATGAGACAATAGCCTTTGAATTTTGACCAATACCCAAAATAAAACACAAAATTTGTCAAAAGGGAGCTCTTATCTGCATTGAGGTCTTTGATGTTTTTGTTTGTTCTTTAGGGTGGGCACAAGTTTTCATGTCTCTCAAAATAAGAATACAAAGGGAAAAGCCCAGCCAACCTTGCAGGACACAGAGGTACTGAGCCCAGCCCAGTCCAGGACCCCAGAGCTGCTCACCAGGGACTGACCAGCATAGCTACAGGGCCTTCAAGAGTGTGGGCTCTTCCCAATAGAGCACAGGGTGCGTGAGCTCCATTCTTCAGTGGAGAAGCTAGTGTGCCAGGTCCCAGAGGTGGCAGGCCCAACCAGCCAGGAACAAGGTCCTGGCACTGTAGGCCTGGGACTCGTGCAGGCTTGCCTGGCACTCCACAGGCTCTGAACTCCTTGCAGCCAGACTCAGAGTTCGGGTGGTGTCACACTCTGGGGTACACTCTGCCTAGATGCCTGGGACTGGGAGGGATTGGCCCCCAACCAGTAAGGCAGAGACTCCACCTGCACACTCTGGGAGGGCACCCTCACTGGCTGCACACAGGATCCAGCTCTAACAGGTCCTGCTACACAACACAAACCACAAGGGGAACGGCCAGTCAGCTTCACAGGACACAGAGCCACACAGGTTTAAGAAGAAAATGACAAAATGAAAGACCAACAGGCAGTCTCAACCCCCCAGCCCACTGAGAACAAACCCAAGAGACACTGATATGGAAGACAGTGGGAGTCACACAAATGGACTTTCGGAAATGATAGAAAATGCAGTAAACAAACAGCTTGATGCAGCTATAGAGAAACTCAAATCAGAAATATTCTCTCAGCTAAAAAATGAAATGAGAATCATTATTAAAGAAATGTTGTGTGTATTTAAAGAAGAGCAAGATAAAAAACACAAGAACTTAAGAAAATGATTGAAACTTTGAATGAACAATATAAGACACAAACAGAATGCATGAAACAGATGCAAAGGGAAATGCAAGAAATGAAAAATTCCATGGAAAGTTTGAAAAACCACTTGAATGAAGCTGAAGATAGAATCTCAGATCTTGAAAACAGCATGGGAGTTCATGGCGATGAAAGAAAAGATCTCTTAAAAATAGTAAGGAACAAAGAAACAACAATTCAACAGATGCAAGAGGATGCAAAGAGAAATAACATAAGATTAATAGACATAAATGAAAAAGCAGGGGATAATACTAATGACCTGCAAAGACTATTCACAGAAATAATAGAGAAAGCTTTCCAAGCATGGGAAGAGAATCTGATACAGGTAACTGAGGCATACAGAACCCCAATTAACCATAACCAAAACAAATCTTCACCCAGACATATAATAGTAAGGGTATCAGAAATACAGCCCAAGAACAAAATACTAAAAGTTGTCAGAGAAAAGAAACAGATCACCTATGAAGGAAAGCCTATCAGAATCATGGCAGACTTCTCAACACAAACCTTTAAGTTAAGAAGAGCTTGGAGTGAAGTATTTCATATCCTGAAAGAAAACAACTTTCAATCCAGGTTGATGTACCCTGCAAAACTATCCTTAAAAATTGATGGAGAAATAAGATACTCTAATAGCAACAAACAACTGAAGAAATTTATGACCACCAAATCAATACTACAAAGAGCACTGAAAGACACTCTAGAAAGACAAAAATGTAGCTACAATCTTAAGAACAATAAAAAAAGCAAACCACTAAGCAGGGCAAATAATTAAACAGAAAGTGTAGAAAACCAAAAAGAGAAACATATCATGACAGGGATGAGCCAGTACATATCACTTCTATCAATCAATGTAAATGGTCTCAACTCGCCAATAAAAAGAAACAGACTACCAGAGTGGGTTGAGACAAAACCCAACAATATGCTGTGTAAAAGAAACACATTTCACTCAAAAGGAAATTCACAGACTAAAAATCAAAGGCTAGAAAACAATACTCTATGCAACAAAAACTCAGAAAAAAAGCAGGGGTAGCAGTTATGTTTGCAGACAACATGAACTTCAAACTGAAAATAATTGAAAGAGATAAAGAAGGTCACTACATACTTGTTAGGTGAAAACTTCAAGAGGAAGAAATTACAATCATAAATGTATATGCATCAAATATGGGAACACCCAACTATGTAAGACAATTCTTAACAGACCAAATAAACAATAATAATGTTATAACAGGAGACATTAATACCCCACTGTCACAGAGAAACAGATCAACCAAACAAAAAATCAGTAAAGAAATAACAGAACTGAATCAAACTTGCAAACAAGTGGACCTAGTAGATGCGTACCAAGTATTCCACCCAAAGACATGAGAATACACGTTCTTCTCAGCTGCACATGGGTCATTCTCTAAAATAGATCATATACTGGTCCACAAAACATGCTTAAGTAAATGCAAAGGAACTGAAATAATTCCATGCATATTATCTGATCATAGCGCAGCAAAATTGGAAATCAATGACAAAAAAATACAACAACTGCATAAACACATGGAAATTAAATAATACTCTACTAAATAATCAATGAGTCACAGAAGAAATTAAGCAATATCTACAATTGAATGAAATGCAAGTACAAATTACCAGAACCTGTGGGATGCAATGAAAGCAATCCTCAGAGGGAAATTTATAGCACTAAACACATCAGAAAAATGGAAAGAACACACATAAGCAACCTAATGCTGTACCTCAAACTTCTAGAAAAAGAAGAGCAAGTCAAGTTCAAAGCCCAAAGAATGGAGGAAATTATTAAGATTAGAGCAGAAATTAATGAAATTGAAACCACAAAAACAATACAAAGAATTAATGAATCAGAGAGTTGGTTCTTTGAAAGAGTAGATAAAATTGATAAACCCCTAGTCAACCTTATCAAAAAGAGGAAAGAAGAAACTCAGATTCATGCAATAAGAAATGAAAAGGGTAAAATCACTATAGACCCTGTGAAAATACAGAAGATCATCAACACCTACTTTGAAAACCTTTACACACATAGAATCGATAACACAGAAGAAATGGACAGATTCCTAGAAACCTATGAATTACCAAAGCTGAATCAAGAAGATGTAAAGCTGCTGAATAACCCAATTTCAGCTAATGAAATTGAAAATATAATTAGAACCCTACCTACAAACAAAAGCCCTGGCCCTGATGGATTCACTCCTGAATTCTACAAGAAATTGAGGGAAGACTTAATGCCAACACTCCTCAAACTCTTCAATGAAATTGAAAGGGAATTAAGTCTCCTTAACTCATTCCTGGAAACAAGTAACACCCTAATACCAAAAGCAGAGAAAAACTCAACCAAAAAAGAATATTACAGGCCAATCTGCCTAATGAACATAGATGCAAAAATCCTCAATAAAATATGGCAAATAGAATACAGCAAGTTGTCAAACAGATCATACAAAATGATCACGTGGGATTCATCCCAGGAATGCAGGGATGGTTCAACATATGGAAATCAGTAAATGTAATGCACCATATCAACAGGGCCAAAGGCAAGAACCACATGATCAACTCAATGGATGCAGTAAAAGTTTTGACAAAATCCAACACCCATTCATGATAGAATCCCTACATAAAATCAGAATAGATGGTCTCTACCTGAACCTGATAAAAGCTGTATATCATAAACCAACAGCCAACATCTTACTAAATGGACAAAAACTGAAAACTTACAACCTAAAATCAGGAAAAAGACAAGGATGTCCATTATCACCACTCCTATTCAATATAGTTATGGAAATATTAGCCAGAGCACTTAGACAATATAAAACAATAAAGGGAATAAGGATAGGAAATGAAGCTAATTATCATTATTTGCAGATTATATGATACTCTACATAGAAGACCCCCAAAAATCCATTAGAAGACTTCTAGAAGTAATAGCCAAATTCAGTAATGTAGTTGGATACAAGGTGAACACTCAAAAATCAATAGCATTGCTGTACAGAAACAATAAAGTCACTGATACGGAAACAAGGGAAACCACACCCTTCACTACAACATTCAAAAACATGAAATACTTAGGAATCAATCTAAAAAAGGAAGGAAAAAATCTATACATTCAAAATTGCATTACTCTAAAGAAGGAAATTGAAGATTTCAGAAAATGGAAAGGTATTCCCTGTGCATGAATAGGAAGAACAAACATCGTGAAAATGGCCATTCTCCCAATATTATTATACAGATTTAATGCAATCCCTATCAAAATACCACCCACCTACCTCACAGAGCTAGAGAAAGCATTCCTGAAATTCATCTGGAAGCAGAAAAGACCTAGAATAGCAAAGACAATTCTGGGCAACAAAGGGAAGGCAGCAGGCTCACAATCCCTGACTTGAAAGTATACTGCAAAGCTATTGCGATAAAATCAGCATGGTACTGGAATCAAAACAGTCATGAATATCAATGGAATAGATTAAAGATACAGACACAACTACACACACACTTAGCCACCTCGTCTTCAACAAAGGGGCCAAACATGTACATTGGAAGAAAGATAGCCTCTTTAACTAATGGTACTGAAAAAACTGTCTTTCTACATGCCATAAACTAAAACTGGATCCATGTCTATCACCATGCCCTAAAATAAAGTCAAAATGGATCAACGATCTGAATATTAAAACAGAGACACTGGACTTACTAGAAGACAGGGTACGTAAAAATCTTGATGACATAGGAGTAGGCAGAGAGTTCATGAATGAAAATCAAATTGCATGGGAGACACTTTCCAGAATCAGCAACTGGGATCTCATCTTTCTAAAAAGTTTTTGCATGTCAAAGGAAATCTCCAACAGAATGAAAGAAAACCCACTAATTGGGAAAATATCTTAGCCATTGTCCATCAAAGGACTTGTATCTAAAATGTATAAAGAATTAAAAGAAATCAGGCCCCTAAAATTCAAGGACCCAATCCAAAAATGGACCTCTGAGATGAATATACACTTCTCAGAGAAAAAAATACAAATGGCAAATAAATATATGAAAAAAATGTTCAACATCAATGGTCATTCGGGAAATGCAAATTAAAACAACACTGAGATTCCATCTCACTCCAGAAAGAATGGCCAAGATTAAAAATTCGACCAACAACAAATACTGGAGGGACTGTGGGGAAAAAGGAGCTCTTCTCCAGTGTTGGTGGGAGTGTGGACTGGTGCAACCACTGTGAAAGTCAGTGTGGAGATTCCTGAAGGAGCTAGGATTAGTGGCCCCATTCAACTGAGCTATCCTAGTTCTGGGCATTTTCCCAGAAGAATTGAAAACATCATACCACAGTGATATCTGTGCACCCATGTTTATAGCAACCCAATTTGTAATAGTCAGATCTTGGAAACAACCCAAGTGCTCATCAATCAAAGAATGGATAAAAAAGATGTGGTATTTTTATACAATGGAGTCGTACTCAGCTTTTAAGAAAGATTGCATTGAGACTTTTATAAGTAAATGGACACGACTTGAGACTATACTCACAAGTGAGATAAATCAAACCCACATGTGTAAATACCGTACTGTCTCCCTAGTGTAAGAAATGGAAAAAGTATATATGATTCAAAATCTATAATCAATGCTATGTAAGGGTAAAAAACAGCTGAAAGACCAAAAGTAATTGGGAAGGGGAAAGGGGGAAAGAGTGAAGAGAAAAAGAAATGATATAAATCTGTCTATATGCATATGTAAGATAACTAAAAGGAACGCACTGCTGAATGTATTCGTTATTGAGAACAATTAATACTCATACGATTAGATCAATTTTACCTGTCTATATCTGTTAATGTAAGTAACCATTTTGAAGATAACGATATGCAATATTTCAACTGTTGTCAAGTTTTTATCATCCTGTTTTGTAAACCTGTGATGTTACTGTTGTGCATTTACTCTGGTTGTTTGTCTCTTTTCCTTTTTGACTTTGTTATATGTGTCTTTTTTTCTCTTAAATAAATAAAAAAAGAAAAAGCATAAAAAAATTAAGACTCCCCTGTCTTTGCAATGGTGTCACTTTACCCTTTTCTTTAAAAGACATGTGCTCCACTTCTTTGAATTTGTCTTCAAATAACGTGATAAACTGAAAGAACCATCTGGGTGTCTATTTTCCTCTTCCTGGAAATTTACATAAAAATACACTAGATGACACTTTATTCCTAAGCATATTAAGTAATTTATTTTTCATGTTAATCAATTTTATGTCAGCGAGATACAGACTGGCCAGTATGACTTTCCATGGCTTTGGTAGTACTTCTTTGAAACTCCATATACTGAAATGAATATGATACTTTTTTAAAAAATTCATTCACAAAAAGTTGTTAGCTATAAACATACATTTTTGTATGTCAACTTTGTATCTTAAAATTTTACTTAGTTTTTTTATTTTTTATTTTAACACTTTGATGGTATCTCTATGGTTCATTATATACAATCTTGTGACTATTAATTTTGATATATCTGTTTGCTTATATTAAGAAATATCTGAGGGATTAGTAAACCACACTACTGTCACCCGCTATATGGGTCATGAAGGCATCATCTTGCATACTTTGTATGATCCCTGGTTCCTGCCTATTTGGCAGGGTTTCCTTGCTCTGCTTCCTGAATTCCATGATCTGAACTACTTTACCATACCCTTCCAGTAAAATCTTGTCTTGGAGCTTACTGGCCGTTGTCTGAATTTCCTGAAACTATGAGCCCAATTAAACTTCCCCTTCTTTAAATTTGGGTGGTAGGTATGCTATCCTGCTGATGGAAAAAGCTGATGAGTAATATGTTATGTATTCTTTAAACAGAGATAACTGTGCTTCTCTCTTTCCAATTTGGATGACTTCATATTTTTGTCTTTTAAGTTCTCTAACAAATGCTGCCAGTACTGTGCTAAAGAATGTTAGTGAGAATAGTCACATTTAGTTTGTCTCTGATCGTAGAAAAATCTTTCGTACTTTCATTGTTTATTATGAAATGAGTTATAGGCTTAGCATATACCATTCTTATAAAGTTCATATACTTTTCTGTCCCTCGTTTGTTGACCATTTTGTTATGAATTGCTTTTGAATTTATTCAAATGATTTCTCTGCGTCTATGAAAGAAGCATATTACTTTCATCCTTCCTTGTCTTATTTTTGATAGATTTCTCTACGTTAATCTATGTTTGAATTATTGGAATAAATGTTACTTGGTGAGAGGATTACCCTTTTGATGAGGTATTGAAATCAGTGTGCTATTTTGTTGAACGATTTATGCTTACATTGTTCAGAGAAAATGATTTTAAACTTTTTCATCTTATAATGTTCTTGTCTGCTTTTGATAAGAAGGTCATGCTGGCCCTATAAAATTATTTTGAAAACGATTCCCTTTCCTTTATTTTTAGAAAAATCGAGAGGTTTTGATGTACGTTTTTCTTCTAATATGTGGTAAAATCTACTAGTAGAATAATTTTGTCTGATAGTGTCATTCAATGTGAAGTTTTTAGTTTCTGATGAAATTCTCTCACTCATCATTAGTGTGTATAATTTTTTATTTCTTTTTAACTCAGTTCTGGTGTATTACATATCTCTAGAAATTCACACATTTGTTTCCAGGCATTCAATTCTACATATATGTACATTGTGGTCATTTGATTGGCTTGGTACCATATTTAGTATCTTCACATTACTTTCTACTTTTATTTGCAAGCTCTCGATTTTTCGTAGTTTAGTTGAACTTTTTCTAATTTTTATCTTTTCAAAAAACAGCACTTAATTTTATTGATTTTTTAGTTTTTCTCTTCATCAATAATGCAATGTATTTCTTATCTAATTGTTATTTTTCTGTTTCTCCAAGTTTGTTCTTGTTTTACTTTGTTGAATTATAAAATTTAGTTATTTATTTAAGAGCATTCTTATTTTTAAATTTAAACTTTTGTCTCTATAAATTTCTCTGTAGGACTGATTTTGTTGAACCTTATGTATTTTGTAGGCTGCTTTACTCTAATTTGGTTTAAGATTTTCCTTTTAAGATTATGTTGGACTATCTGTTGTTTAGAGTGCATTTTTTAATTTCCACATGATTGTGAATCTTCCATTTTCCCATTTATGAATCATACTTAGTTTTATGTTTTCCTTTCGGGAAAGACAATTCATACCCTATGATTCCAATGTTATTCACCTTGACATGATTAGATTTTTCATGTAATATATAATCTGTCCTAGAGAATGGTTCATGTGCACTTGATTAAAAAATTGTTTTGAAACTGTAGGGTGGAATGTTCTGGTTACGTGACTTAGATTCACTTGTTCTGAAATATTATATAGATCTACTCTGTTTTTATTAATTTCTTTTTTAATGTTCAATAATTGCAGAACGTGATATGTTGAATCTCCAACCATAATTAAATCATTTTCTATTTTTGTCATTATGTCTGATAACATTTATTGCATATGTTTAAGTGTTCTCATGTGTGTTACATGTGCATTTGCACAAGCATAACTCGTTTTATTTCAATTTATTTCATTATGCTTTGCAGATACTTTGGAGTTTTTCTTTTTCTTCAAATTGATGTACTGTGGGAATCTTGTCTAAATCAACTCGATATCATTTTCCCAACAGCATTTTATTCATTATGTGACTGTCACACTTCAGTAATTTTCATAATATTATAAAAATATCAGCATTCTTATATCTCTTATGATATTTGAGGTTACTTATAACCATTTTGGAGTGCCATGAACTAACCTTACATAGGACTGCAAAATAATAAAGAATGTTGTGTGTGTTTTAGGTGCTCCACCAATTCTCCTCATGCTCTTCTTACTCTCACTTTTTCCAAACCCTTTCTGCAAACATAAATATTTTGAAGTTTGGGCAATTAATAACCCTACAATAGTCTCACAGTGTTCAAGACAAAGAAAGAGTCGCATATTTTTAAGTTGTATCAAAGGATAGGAATGATTAAACTTAGTGTGTGTCTTGTACAAAACCAAATTAGATCCAATTTATACTTTTTGCAAAAAAAAATTTAGGTCAGTTGGGAGCTCAAAGAGTTTCTTGAAGGAAATTGAAATGCTTTCCAGTGAGTATGCAAATGATAAGAAAAATTTCTGAATATATCAGAACCACTATATACAGAACTGCATCCAGAGCAAAGCCTTAACTATTTCAGTTCTTCAAACACTGAGAGAAGTGAAAAAGCTGCAAAACAAAATGTTCGAAGCTGGCAGCATATGGGAAGTTTTAAGAAGCTACCTTTTTAACATACAATTGAAAGGTTAAGAAACAGATGCTGATGGAGAAACTTACAGCAAGTTATTTATAATAAACTCATTTAATTAACAAAGACAGCTAAACAAAAATGTAGATTTCCAATGTAGATGAAGTAGTCTTATATTGAAACTTTACACTACCTAAACTTCCACAACTAGAGGGGAAAATTAATTAGTCTCTATAGCTTCAAAAGCAGGTTGTTAGGGGCTACCGCAGCTGTTGAATTTAACAGGAAGACAGTATTAATGTAACCTTCTAAAATACCAGGGCCCTTGGGAATTATACTAAATCTTAATGACTGAAATCTAGAAATAGAACAATAAAGGGTAGATGACAAAATATCTGTTTAAAACATGATATATTAAAATTTAATCTCAATGTTGCAGAGTACCACTCGGAGTAAAATGTTTTCAAAATATTTCTCATTGGTAATACATCTAGTCTCCAAGAACTCTGTTGAAGATGTACAGCAAGCTTGCCTGCTTATAAAATTCTATTTTGTAGCCCATGTATCATAAAGCAATTTTCATTTTCAAGTTTTATTATTTAAGAAATATATTTCACAAAGTCATAGCTGCCATAAATAATGCTCTCCTCATGGATCTTGCCAAAGAAATTGAAAATCTGCTGAAGAAGATTCACCATTTTTGGTGTCATTAAGAAATCTGTGATAGATGGGAAGTGGTTAAAATATTAATATTTCTAGGTATTAAGAAAAAATTGATTCCAGTCCTCATGGATGACATTAAGGAGTTTAAAACTACTTGAAGAAGTAACTGAAGATCTGATCAAAACAACAGAAATTCAAATAAAGTGCAGCATGAATGTGATTTAATTTCTGCAATTTCATGATAAAACTTGGATGAATAATGTGTCACTTACTATAAATGAACAAATAAGGTGTTTCCACAATGTAGAATTTAGTTAATCTTGGCAATGATGGTTTGAATATTGTTTAAATAACAAAAAGTAATTTAGAATATTAAACACACATAGTTAATAAAGTAGTTTTAGGACTTGAGATGATGACTCTAATTTTTAAAGAGGTTCTACTATTTGAAAAATGGCATCAAATTATATTGTACCCTCCATAGAAATCTTTTGTAAAGGGAAGAATGAATCAATTAAAAGTGACTTCATTGTTCTCATTTTAGAAATTTGTCACTGCCATGCCAAACTTCATTAGTCTTGATCAGTCTATAGCCATCCATACTGTGGTAAGACTATACTAGCAAAAGGATCAATACCCACTGAAGACTCAGATGATCTTTAGAAATTTTTAGCAATAAAACACATTTAACTTTTGTTGGCTGCTGAAAGTAATGTATCTGATGATAGATAAATATGGGTTTGTTGAGGTCCATAGTGATTACTGAGATCTACACTTGGTTTCTGAGATCCATGCCATCTTAGAGCTGTGGTGTCTGCAGGTGTATACAGTTAGTTGAGTACCTTGTTTGCCCTTTCCGGATGCTTGACAATGACATCTTTGGAGTTTTGCATCAACTGCTCTTATTCATATCAGTTTATAAGCATTGGGCCAGCTGCTGCCAGCTACTCTTTCTTCTGAGACCTGGATTACCTGAAGATATCTATACTAGTCATTGATACCTTCATCATTTGATGAGAATTTTGGTGGTTACTGAGAACCACATTTATCTTGAAATCTATGTTATCTGATGAGATTCACATAACACACTGAGATCCACTCTAACGGATATGATAACTACAGTCCACTATTGAACTAAAACAATATGATTAAAATATTGCAAAGTTATAAAGTTATTGACTGGTAGAATGAGAACCAGGCCAGTTTATAATAGCCATTCCTCTGTTTTAGCTTTATCCAGTTGTTCCAAATATACTAGGTTTCCTAAATACTCTGAACATAATGAGACAGAAGGAAATCTTTTAAGGAACTCCCCAAAAGACCAAATATGTCAAAATACTATATTTATCTCTGCTTGTCTGTCTCTGTCTCTGTCTCTCTCCCTGACTCCCTCCCTCTCCCTTCATGGGAGGCATTTTGAGTCAAGGGAATCTCTCTTAGCACTAAGATGTGCCAGATTATTGAAGGACATTATATTCACAGGTGGAAAATTCTCTCTTCAGCTATTTCAATATGCCTATTCTTAGTCTTGTACTCTTTTCAAGTGCAACAGCTGCTTGATTGGATTCTAGAGTTCTCACAGAGGGATTCCAGGCAAGACATCAGTATGAAATTGATATTTCTCTTGGAGTTGAGGACTGGGCCTTCCTCTTCTATTACTGATCTTATATGAGTCAGTATATTTTTACTGTGCACAAAATTGTTTCAGTGATACATAGTATCATCTAACATTCATATAAAACATTTTTCTAGTACCAGGGATTGAATCCACATAGAACAATTTTAAGGGACTTGAGGATTTTACTTCCTGATAAATTTCCATATTTCTGATTTTTATATGCTAAAGGCATGGCACTATTGATGTTACTAGAAATCTTTGGTCTAGTTAAATGGAATAATAATATATTGTTAAAGATGTTTCAAGTCTCCTGGTCCCAACACCTCATTTTATTTTATTTTATTTTAAAGAGAATGAAACAGAACAAAACAGAATAAAACAAATCAGAACAGAGCAATGCAAGTGATAGAGAATTTCAAATCAAGACAACAGGAAATCAACAATGGCTACCATAACATCTCTTGTTTTCTTCAAAATAGCTGTCCATAGCATCATGCAGAATAAAATCAAACAAAATAAAACAGAATAAAGTCAATCTAAACAAAAGAATGAAAGCATTACAGGACTTCAAAACAAGATAATAGGAAATCAAAAATGATTACCATAATACTGTTTTCTTCAAAATAGCTGTCCAAGCCATCAGAAACAACAAAAGCTAATAAAACAAGACAGAATAAAACCAAACCTAAAAAAATTATGCAAATGATACAAGAATTCAAAACAAGACAATAGGAAATTAACAGTGGTTATCACTTTCCCTTTTTAGGCATTTCCTCCCCTTTTACTTTCATAATATCTATTGTGCCTTTTGGATCCCACTAACTCCTTCAGTTTTTTAATGCTAGGAAGATAAGTCAGCATTCACTTATATGAGTCCAAATCATTGCACCCATGAGCATGATCTCCAGTTACATCTATTTACCTCTAAGAGACTCAAGATTATCCTACTTTATGACTGGGTAGCTTTCCATTGTATGAAAATTCCCTATCTTTCTTATTCATTCTGTGGTTGATACACAAATTACCCTTGCTTTTTTTCTGGTCTCCTGTTGCATGGAACAATATTTTTCTCTCCTTTGATTTTCTATCTATGAATTTCTTTTTGAGTTAAATATGTTTCTTGTATACAACCCAAATGCCCATCAACTATGAAAGGGATAAAAAAAAAGATGTGATATTTTTATACAATGGAGTTCTACACAGCTACAAAGAAGGATAAACTCAAGGCTATTATAGAAAAATAGGTTAAACTTGAGACTATATTCATAAGTGAAATTAATTTCCAAATAGATTATTTTTCAACTTTATTTGAATATCCAACACAAGGAAATTTCTGATTAATTTTATTACAGTGAAAATTACTAGAGTACAATTTGTGTCTTAATTAACATTTCTGCTAACATTGTTTCTTTTCATATTTTGATTAAAGACATTAATGCTACTATCTGCAGCTTTTACCTGGTTGAATGACAAGTTTAGTTGTACGAAACAAAATGTAATCTCATCTAGGAAGTGTGTAAAGGTGCAATACTTTGGCCTAGTTATACGAATATTTCTCATCATACTTTTAAATATATTGACCATATTGTTGAGCACTAAAGTTAGATAATCTAATGAATTCTATACTCAACTAGAAATGCAACTAATTTTTAAGGTGCATCTCATGATGATTATTTCAAATAATCTAAAATTTTCCACTTCCTAAATAAGAGTAGATGATATACTGAAACCAGTTATGGAGGCCATGTATAATCTGCAGTCACAAGTTAAAAGACACATAGTTAGCAACTTTACTTGCATTACTACCATATGAAAACTTCTCAAAAGGTATATTACAACATGGGATATAAAAGTATATTACCTATATTACAAATATAGGTAATATATAGTGGCTCTGAAAAAAATTCACAGGACAATTATTTAAAGCCTCTTTGTTTGCATTTATCTTGACATATAATCAAAGACCAGAATTATGTGCATTACCCCTCTTTTATGGGTATGGCCCCACCAAGTCTTGTGTAATCATGGCATGAGCAGCCGCTGAGTCTGGCATTTGTGATTGGTTTGTTGTCTAGTGCTGGGATTGGCAATATGAGTGCTGCACCTGCCCAGGGGTGAAGCCAACATACAGCATAAGGGTTGAAGGAAGACGTGGTCTTTCTCTTGCCAGGTTTGCAGCTTGCTGTTGCCATGAATGGCTGCCCAACATGCCACACTGCCTTGGAACCAACTGAGTATGGACTGAAACCCCTGAGAACTGTAAGAAATAAACTTTTCCTTTCCTAATTTTGGGTGTCGGGTATTCTGCCTCAGCAGCAAGTAAAAAGTAACTAAGGCAGAATTAGGTACCAAGAGTGGGGTCATTGCTGTGACTAAATCTGACCATGTGGTTCAAGAACCTTTGGAAATGGCTTCTGGGAAGAGTTTGGAAAGATTTGGAGATGATGCCTGAAAGAGTGGCACTGCAGTAACTTAGGCTGTTCCATAAGGGAGATTCTGGTTAGAGCTCAGGAGACCAGAAGACTGTTAGAAACCCTGCTGGTAAAGACCAAGCTCGGGGTGATTCTGCTGGGAAGAAGGACTGCATTGGTTGTTGGGCTCCACATGATGTGTGGTACAGCTTAGCAGAAAGTTTGCATTTTGCTCGTGTCCAGAGACTTTGTCTGAGACTGAGATTAAGGGCAATGGACTGATTAACCTCACAAAGAAAATTTCAAGGCAGTCGAATGTTGAGGCGATGGCCTGGCTATTGTTGGGGTATTTTAGGCAGATTTTTGTTGTGAATCTAGAGCAAAGACTCCAGCATGG
>RJWM01028263.1:0-25826 GCA_004363535.1 Dasyprocta punctata | reverse complement strand
GACAGATAATAGGAAGTCGGGAGACAGATGGTTCTCAAAGGGGAAGGGGATCAAAACAGGTGGAGGAAAGGAGAGGGAAGGAAGGCAAAGGGGATGAAAAATGAAGTTAAGATGTGTTATGTACATGTACCAATTCCCCACAAGGAATGTAAGCATTATGTACTACATGCATATGCCAATAAATTAAACTTTAAAAAAAAGTATAATTATGATAAAAATACTAACAAATAAGAATTTTATGCCACAAATTTCTTACACAAATATAAAGATAAAAGAAAGCCTTTTAAGACAAATAAAAAAATGCCACTAAGGATGTGGAGAAATGGTAACTCTTATACACTGAGGGTGGGAATGTAAATTATTACAGTCACTGTTTGTGAGTAGCTTCAAAAAAAATAAAAAGTCTGTATTATCCAGCAATCCCCTCTAAAAGAAAGGTAATCAGTGTGATCTCTCTCTGTCTCTCTGTCTCTGTCTCTGTCTCTCTCTCTCTCATCTGTACTCCTATGTTTATTGCAGAACTATTTACAGTTACCAAGATATGGGATCAACAATATGTATATACTCACAATAGATTATTATTTAGACATTAAAAGAATGGAATCTGGCCATTGGGAACAGCATGGATGAGCCTGGCACAAAAAGACAAATACCTCATGCTTATGCTAACATATGGAAGCTAAAAAAGTGAATCTCACTGAAGTAATGAGTAGATCATTGATTAATACACTAGAGTCTGGGAAGGGCAGGGCTGAGGGATAAGCACAAAAGAACAGGTACAAAAATAAAATTAGAAATTAGGGTTAAGTTCTAGCATTCTATAGCATAGTAGAGTGATGATAGTTAATAATTTATTGTGTATTTCAAAATAGCAAGGAAACAAAATGTTTAAAGCTTAAAACACTAGCAAATGAGGAATAATTGAAGTGATAGATATGGTAATGATCCTCATTTGATCACAGAATATTACATATATGTGTTGAAATATCAAACTCTCTCATGAATACGTACGATTATTATGTGTTGATTAGTTTTTTTAAAAGGACATACACATTCATGTTCACATATAGGCATATATATATGTATATATATATATATCGCAATAATAATGACTTTGTTAAAACAAATTCTCAGATGAATGAATTAAGAGTAGGGTAAGAAGGGACTTTAATGGGTGTATTAGTTATCTGTTGCTGTGTAACTAAGTATTCTAAAACTCACTGGGCAACAATATTAGGTATTTATTATCTGATGGCTCAGGGGTCAAGAAACCTGACTCTACCTTAGATGAATACCTATGATTTAATATCTCTCACAAGACTACAATCAAAATGTCAGTGAGGCTATTGTCACTGCAAGGGTCAACTAGGGTAAAGATCTGTCCTGAGTTCAGCTGTCAAGCTCTCGGTGGATTTTGAGAGCTCCCGGTCTGTTGGGCAGACACATTAGTTCCTTCCTCAGGGACTCCTTAGGGGAGATCACAATATGGCGGCTGGCTCCTCTCAGACAAAGTGTGCAAATGAGCAAGAAGCCAGGAGAGTGAGAGAGGGCACACACGAGAGAAGCCACCTAGTCTTGGAAAACAATTCCCCTGATTTCTATTTGCAGCTTATTCAGTAAAAGTGAGAGACAATGCAGTTTACATTCAAGAGCAAGGAAAAAGTGGGGCATGGATAGTAAGAGGAAGGAGCGACTGAGGATCAGTTCAGGGCTTCCAACCACAAAGCCCATTGCATTTAACTCTCCAGGTAGCTCCACCTCTTCCCTGCCTGAATACCTCTTGTAAGTGCTTGGCCACTTTTACGGATGCTACTCTTGTTCCACTTCTCAAAAGCCCTTCCTTTGATCGGGCCATAAAACATGTGGGCTCAGTGGACATATTTTGTTGGCTTTTCCAAGCTTCTCTTTCCTTCCTGGTACTCTGTTAGAGATTCACTCTTTCCCTATTCTTATCCTGTTTCAGGGGTAGCCATGGGACTTACCCCTTTATAATCAGAAATTTGTCTCTTCTTGGTCACAATAATTGGTCAAGAAATGGGTTTAGGGTTCATGTTCCCTGAGATACCTTTTATACCATTCCATAAACCTTATTTCTTCTTTTCCACTTCCTCCTGAAATTTCTGTATTTTCAAGGGCAGCAACTGTAAGTCTTCAGAGGACCACACCTGGATGACTCTGGCCACTTCGCTGCTTTGCCCTAATAGCAGAGAAAAGAACATGTCTGGGAATTTATGTTTCACCTCTTTATCTTTTTTGAAAAATTTGATAAATTTAAAAAAAATTATTAAGAAATAATTTACCTACCACGTACTTCATCCACTTAAATGCACCATTCAATGGTCCTTAGTATATTTATAGATATGTGCAAGCATCATTGCATCCAATTTTAGAACAGTTTTATCACTTCTAAAAGAAAACCTGTCCCCTTTAACTATCACCCTCCAGGTCTCCCTAACCTGTATCCTATTCCTAAATTATTACTAATTTACTATCTTTCTCTGTGGATTTGCATATTCTGAACATTTTATATAAATTAGATCAGACAGTGTGTGGTATCTCATGACTGTCTTCTTTCATTTAGCATAATACTTTCAAGGTATGAATTTCTCTCCAGAGTTTCTCTGAAGAATCAGAAAGAAGCTAGTACTACGAGATTTTACCTCGTTTCCTTCCTTATCAGAATCATCTGGGAGTATGTGGTAACTTGTCTTCAAAAATAACTACTTTCAATGCCTTTCATCATTCTTCCACTGTCTCACTGAGAACTGAGTCTGGACTGGCTTGTGACTTCTCTGTCCAACAGAAGACCACAGAAGTGATATTGCCCATTCCTGGATCTAGATTAGGGCCTAAATATTCCCACACTAGAGTCTTATCTAGTCTCTTGATTTTCAAAACCCTTCAGACCAATTCAATTCTACTGTTTTTTATTGTAAATTATTGTTTGTCATCATAAAAATAAAACAAATCAAAGAAAAGTATAAATAAGATACCAAAACCACTGGTAACATATGTCTTAGTGAAGCAACTGTTAGAATTTGCTATGAACCCTTGCAGTTTGGCTTGTGCAAATAAATCTGTATCTAGCCATCACTTGCCTATTTATTTGCTTACACATTTTATTAAAAATGCTTAGCTAGATTTATATGTAGTGTTCTTAAATTCTGTTAACTTTCTGACCAGGGTCATTATTCTCCTGGTCTTAGCTACCCAAGACACTCTGACAAAGTCTAAGGAGGTGTGTGAATTGAAAAATTATAAAGTAATGAAGAAACCATGGAAGACAGAACTGTGAAATGAGAGTGAAGATGAATCACAATTTCTCTAGTGTCATCGAGATCCTTATTGCTTACTTTAAAAAGACCCATTTTTGCCAAGGGAGTGGAATGCTGCAGAACTTCTCCATGTGAAAGCACTTACTCAGCAGATGCCCCACTGCTTAAAATACTTAGTTTAGGCAAACAAATGCACAGCCAACATGTATCTGCAAGTTTTAGATGATAAACCTTAAGATAATGAGTTCTGCTTCAAGTAGCACAGGGTGAAATATAAAGCGCAGAAAGTTATTTTCAACCAATGGCTGCAAAGTCCAGGAGTTAATTACATGGATAGAAATGGAGGTGCTGGAGGTAGAATCAGTGGGAATGCACTGGCAGGCGTGGATGGTAGAGGCCTAGCGCAGAGGTGCCATGTAGGGAGGGTCTGGTACCCTAGCAGCACATCTGAAGTGAAGCCTATGAATTACTGGTAGTTCCAGAGTTGCACCAAATGAAATAACAAATAAGGCAACTATCTGTTCGATTAGAACAATGAGGGGGTGAACCCAAGCTGTGGGAAGGGACTACAGAGAAGCTCAAGCTATCGTAACCATGAACAATCCACAGACATTTGACTCCAAATATATGTAATCTACATGAAATTCAAGAAAATGTGCTTTGCCACCTGCTTTTAACAGCACAGATAGTACTTGAATTAAAGGTAAAGCATCATTTGGAAAATATGGAGGTTACTTTCTTTTTATCCTCATGAATATTGCAAATGTCATCTGTTACATCCAGGCCTGGAAGAGAAGAAGGGACTCTCGGGGAAGCATCTGTTTTTCTTCCTCGTTCTCTTCCATGAGAAGGCTGGTCTCCTTTCCCTTATTGGAGGACACCGGCCTTGAGAATTTTCAATGTAATCCATATTTGCCTGATGGCAGTATCATACTTTATAGGTTCCCATGACTTAGCATGTCCAAGTTTCCTGTCACTAATCGCCAAAGTCAGTCATTGTCACATTTCTGAAATAATCTAAGGAATTTATATCCACTGAAACAAACCCCCTTACTGTATTGCTGGAAAAGGAACAGATTTTTGGCAAGTTGTCAGATCAAATGCAATTCCACCAAGAAAGAATAACTATCTGAATTCTAGCGTCAGCTTTTTTTTTTTTTTCCCTAGAAAGCATTTTTGCAAATCTGAGATTGTTGTAGCATTAACTGGAAGGAACTTTTGACTTTATTAGATAGCAGTCATTGACCTTGGTTAGATTCCCAGGCTGAATAGAAGTTGAATGACTGGTTGACATATATTTTCCCTTGACCTCCTGGTTTAGCTCAAGTAATATCAGCATTTACCCAAAACATTGTGTAAATTCCATCACATGCAAAGATAATACATACGTGTCAGAAAATACTGAAGTGGAAATTCATGCCTAATTTAGAGTTCTTTCCAGAGAAAATACTTTAATAATATTAGATTGTAGTCTAGAAATTCTAAATGTGCAAAATAAAAGACATGTTATGTGTTTTTTTTTTAATGGTTCTGGGTTTGAACCCAGGCCTTTGCACGTGCCAGGGAAATTCTCTACCACTGAATTACACCCCCAGCTGTCTTATTGTTAAATATTCATTTAATTGCTCACTAAAGGTCTGCCATAGTGCATTAATTAAGACAGTATTAGCAAGCTGGGTGTTGTGGCACATTGCTTTAATCCCAGCACTCAGGAGGTTGAGGCAGGAGGATCATTGTGAGTTTGAGACCAGCCTGGGCTACAAAGTGAGTTCAAGGCCAGCCTGAACTGCATAGTGAGACCCTGTCTCAAAAAATAGGGCTGGGGATTTAGCTCAGTGGCTTAAGCACCTGCTTGGCAAGCATGAGGTTGAGAGTTTGATCCCTGGTACAAAAAAAAAAAAAGCAGTATTACCAAAGATTAGTAAAGGCATGATAAAGTTATGGTTCTGGAGAAAACAAAAAAGAAGAGGAGAGAACTGAAAGGCGTTTCTTACATAATCCCCAGGAAAGTGGTCTTTTGTAGGGGAGGAGGGAGGATTTGGATAACTGGACTTTTTTTCTGGGGACACTATTAACTGAATAAAGGGAAAAGATTTGATTTGAGGGCCATTTGATTCAGAGGATCTACATGACATAAGAAAATGAAAAGCTAGCTATTTAGCACAGCAATCCTTAGTGAATTAGGATGTCTGTCTGAAGACTTCCTCTTCCCCCGGGAGAAGCAGGAGGGAGCCTTGGCTGGAGGTGGGCAGGGGAGCAGTGCCAGGCACTAGCAAAGCGAGGCCTGAGGGATGCCTCAGGAATATCCAAGAGATCTGATCTGGGAGAAAAGTGCATTTTAAAAGCCAGGAGAATGGTCTAATCCTATGAATGAGTATCATTTCAATAAACTTGACTGTAGAAGAAATAGTAATTTAATTTCTGGTGACCAGCTTGACTTAGGACTTTGAATACCAACTTCTTGTTCCACCTGTGGCTCGTCTTATCTCTGGCCTTCTGTCACCTTCCTCCTTGGAACTGCATCAAAGCCTGGCTGTGGGAAGGGCATACAAGTTGCCTGTGACAAAAAAAGTCTTCTGATTTTAAGTCCTCTGTGTTTGCTTCTGGGATGCTAATTATCTAAACCACAGTGTCCCCTGATGCGATATCAAGTGGGATGTGGGTAGATTTGATGAAGCTTCTCCTGTGTGTTTAGGGTCTTGTTCCTTGGGTGAGGATGGAAACATCTCTCACTAGGAGTCTTTGTTCCTAAGGAACCACTACAGAACAATACCGAGTAGCCTTTCTCTGCTCTGGGTGCCTGTAGCAGTTCCTTCTTCTTTCTCAATACACAGGAATCCCCTCCTGTGCTGTCTGCTCCTCCAAAGTCCCCTGCTCTTAAACTCCTCAATGGGTTTAGAGTTAAGGAAACTGGAAAATCGAGCAGACTTCCTGTTTTGTACTGGGCCACAGGCCTGCCGTAGGGCAGTAAATAAAAGAGCAGCCTACCTGCTCTGATAAGGCAAGAAAAGAGGAAAGGACAGGAAGTTAAAACTGCTTCAATTAATTCCTCAAGGTATTATGTAGCTGCTTTAGTCACAACCCTGAAGGGGTTAGGAATAGAGGGAAATGCTAAATTTCAAAGCCAATGCAATGGAAAACCCACAGACTGCAGGACTAGAGAAATGAGAGGGGGACCCTGAAATATTTTCTTCCACTGGAGAGAAGGTGTGAGCCACCTCATCACTTCAGAGTGTGCTCATGGTTCCATGGATGTAGGGGGAGAGAGACTTGTGGTTTCTAGTACTTTTTTCCTTTTGTAAGATTGCTGAGACAGTGAAGGTTTACCCTGGTAGGGAAGTTGCGATTACCAACTTTCTGAAAACTGATAGATCCACTCTTATATTTCTGATTCTTACTATTCCTCAAACCCAGAGAAAGACTTGCTGGAAGAAACAGCAGAGGGTAGCTTGGCGTGGTGGCGCACGCCTTTAATCCCAGCACTCGGGAGGCTGAGGTAGGAGGAGCGTTGTGAGTTCGAGACCAGCTTGGGCTACAACGTGAGTGCAAGGCCATCCTGAGCTACATAGTGTGACCCTGCCTCAAAAACTAGGAGTTTGGCTCAGTGGCTTTAGTGCCTGTCTGGCAGGTGCGAGGTTATGAGTTCGATCCCCTGGTGCCACCAAAAAAAAAAAAAAAAGAAGAAGAAAAACAAAAAGAAACAGCAGAGGGTGAGGGGATGGGGAATGTTAATCAGTCCGCCACTGGGTTGGACCCAGTTATTGTTAATTCGTGGGGCAAAGAAGACAAAATTGATGATGTTCTTTCAAAACAAATGAGCATTCTGGGCACAAAAAAGGAAACCAGGTTGGAGGGAATTGCAAAGACAGGCAGAGAAACGATGGAACCACAGAAAGTCAGGCACTACCAGGTGTTTTCTGGCAGGAGGTAGCCTTGTGATTGGCAAATGTGGACAGCTGGGAAAGGTATCAAGGGAGCTCATCTATTCACAGTTCCCTCACACTGACATGGTCTGCATCTTTGAGTCCACCTAGAAAAGACCAAGATGAAGGAGATCAGAGACTGGGAAAAGGCGGTGTAAACTGATGCTGGTCTGACAGAGCAGTGGCAGGGATGCCTGATGCAGGAAGGGCAGAGTAGAACCGGGTTGACCCAGAAGTTCCAGGTGGATGTCATTGTGGGCTGGAATGTATTGGTGGCAAGTCACCAAAGGGCTGCTCAGCCTCTTCCTGCAAACAGTGACAAATGTTGAGTTGTGGGCTACACAGGTGTAGCTTCATTCACTATTTGGACAAGGTTTGGGGCTCAGGGAAGGCTGTTGGCATGGGACCAAACACCTACAGGGGGCATAGACATGATTAATACCACAGAAGCAAACAAGTGAACCCTGGGCAAGTCACTTTCCTTGCTAGGTTTGCTCACTAGAGATGAGGATGATTTAAGAGATTGTGTGTATTAAATGAAACCATACATTTGATTAATCATTTATTCAATCATCTATTTTTTTTTTCTTAGAAAGTTAGGATATAGCAGTAGCAAAAAACCAAGGCTGTGCCTCATGGAGGATGTAGACGAGAAACAAATTAACATAAACTATAAAAGAATGTCAGTTCCTAAGAAGTGAGAAGAAGCGAATGAAAGACAGCTGAGTCTAGGGGTGGCAGGTGCAGACCCAGGCAGAGCCTTGGGGAAGGAGCCTCCGATGGGAATGGTTAGAGGACACACATAAAGCGATGGGAGAAACCAGCTGCTCTCTATTGAAAACCATTTTAGGGAGAGCATTCTAGGCTGTAAGAACAATAAAGAAAGCTTTGAGACTGAAACAGGCTTAGTGTGTTTGGAGAATAGCTGGAAGACCTGTGATAAAGGAAGACTTATAGCAAGTAAGGTTAGAGAAGAGGCTGGATTCCCCCAGGGCTTTGTAAACCATGAAAGGGATTTATGATACTAAGTGTGATAGAAAACCCTAACAGATGCAAAGAATTTAATTACAACATGTGTAGAGTGCTTTGTATGTGTCCAGTCATGTTCTAGGCCCTTTACTAACTTAGACCTCCTCACACATCTCCACCTTTGCCCAGGGTGTTATGGGTAGCTACTGGCAGAGCCAGGACTTGAACCTACCTCCAGGTTCAAGCTCTTCCTCCCTTCATATAAAGTCTGGGATATAGAAAGTGCTTGCTATTTGATTGTGCTCTTTCAACCCTTTCATGACTCCCCAGCAAAATCTGCCAGCTCTGTGGCCTGACCCTGCCCACCTTTGTGACTTCTGCCCAGGTCACCGTCCTCCAGGGACACCACTCTTGCAGTTCCCAGTGTCCCAAGCCTCTCCCAGGGCCGCTTCTCTCCCCACGGAGCCCGTGGCTAGCATTGCTCACTGTCCTCTGGGACGGACATCCCAGCAGCAGAGCCTCCTGCCCTGTTATTTATTTTGTTGGTGTCTTGTTTCCTCATGTATTTGCTGCATTCAAATAATTTCATCTGTTTATTTACTTGTCATTTTTCTGTTTGTAGCTCCAATCTATTAGAGTATGAGCTCCCTTAAAATAAGGACATTTCACTTGTTCTCTATGTATGCCTGAGACCAGAAATCAAAAACATATTTATTAAATGAATAAATGGATGAGATAGATTATTATATTTAAGAACTTTATGAAAAATTTCAAATATTTTTTCCCTTCTTTAATGATACAACCTTTTGGTGATGATATGATTGAAGTGTCATAGTCAGTTTTATCAAAGTACTCATGGCTTTTCTTTTCTGTAGATAAAAAGCTTTTGAGTTTTACACAGTAGCAGAACAAATAGTTCTTTGACTTACCTTTCATAATTTATTTTACCAATATTGCGTTATCAACAGTTCTTTTATATTGTTACTATTTATAATATGTTTATTCTTGTGGAATATATTCTAGAAGTCAGGAAGCATAAAAACAATTATTTTTCTAGCCCAAATGTGTAATAGTTGCATTAAACTATCTTTAAAACTTAATTATTTGGTTAATCTTTAATTAATTCATACATCTAAACATTAATTGAGTGCATCTATGAAACAAGGATTGTGCTACACCCTGGAGCAAAAAGACAAATACGTCAAAATCCTTCTTCTCAGTGAGTGTGTAATTTAGTAGGAAAGACAATTAAACAAAATTAGACCTCAGTGTGATGGATTCTGTGCTAGAAGGAGGCCATGATATTGTTAATATGTAAAGAGGGGAACTTAATCCTAGGCAAGGAACACATATCAGGGGAGGCTGCAAGGGTATGCTGCGTGAGGGGAACTTTGCAAGTGGAAGGTGAGGGGAGAGGTCAGGATTGCTTTTCTTGCCTGACAGAGAGAATAGGGTGTGCAGAGATGCAAAGATGGAGTGAGCCTGGAACATTCGAGGAGTTATTTTCAGAGCAGTTAGAGCCAATCCTACATGGATTTCCCCCTTTTCTTTGTTTGTAGTCCTGGGGTTTAGACACCTGGCTTTGCACCTGCGAGGTAAGAGCTCCACCAGAGGGCCATAACCCTAGCCATACATGTGGATTTTCTAAAGTACTCCTTGTTGGTAAGGATGCACGCATACACTCTTTGTCTGGCCCTCTGATTCCCCTGTGTTGACCATGCTTTCCTCCAATGGCTTTTCTCTTCCATTGGAGCAGTCCCGTGCACTCCACACACGTTCCAGCCTGCAAGCCTTCACTCGTGATGGTCCCAATCTGTAATGCCTTCCCTACTGTCTTGTGCTATTCGAACTTTTCCCAGCTTTCATTGCCTGCCTTGACTACTGCCTCTTTGAGGAAGACCTCTCTTGCTGAACCTGTCCGTGGTGATCTATTCCAGTTTTGAATTGGTTTGGTTTTTAAAGACAATTCCTTAAGAATATCTGCTCCACTTATCTTTCATTTTGGGTGTTAAATGTTCATTCCTGATTTATTTGTGAATTTGATAATGGTAAGTACCCCTTTGTGGTTTTTATTTGTTTATCCAGTTCAGTGTATGGCTTGAACAGTCTCAGTATTTGAATAAAAGGACAGTTTTCTGTGGTACTGGAGATTGAACCCAATGTCTTCAGACTAAGCTACACCCCCAGTCCTTTTCTACTTTGAGACAGGGTCTTGCTAAGGTGTAAGTGGCACAGGCTGCACTGGAACTTGAAATTCTGCCTTCACCTCCCACAATGCTGAAATCATAGACATGCACTATCATGCTTAGCTAAAAGACATTTTTGTTCCATGGGCAATGTTGTGTGCTGATTGTGGTCTGGAGTCTGCAGTGTTTTGTACAGCTCAGTGACAAAAAGGGCAGTTGTTATGGTTTCATATATCAAAATGTACTGTGCCCTTGAGCAATTAAAATCAATTGGTTAGGTTTGGATATATCAGTATGTATACGTTACGGAAATACAATGTTGAGTAGAAATAGCAACTTGCAAAATGATGCAGCACAATAACTTCGAAGTTAATTTAAGAAATAATAAATACTGTTGTATATTTTAATGAGCACAAACATATGTAGAAGTATAGAAATAGACTAATGGGAGAGGATGGTCAAAGAAGATTATAGTGCAATCTACTTTTACTTTGCAAAATAAAAATGTTCAAAGCAAGTGAGGTAATTCTCTCAGTGGCTAATGCTGTTTTTCTAACACTAAACATATATGTTGTGGGATTGTCTGTCATATGATTCCTTATATTTTATATTTTTCTGTATGTGAAAAATTTCTCAAACATCTAGCCATGCATGTACACACAGAAATCACATGGGTGTTCAGAGCTGGAACGTTGAAGAGAAAAGGAGAGAGACAGGAAGGTGGAGACAGCTTGAACAACCCAATTATTTTAATAGGAAATTTTTCTTGTAAAATATTCAAGTTCCTGCTCTTTCACCATTACAGTTTTTTGTAGCGAAGGAGACAATTCTAGTAAAAAGAAATTCTGTGGCCTTTGCATGGACTTTGGTTTAACTGCAGGCTTCATGTAATAATGTGGGAGCTGCCCTGGAGGACTTCAGGCAACTCTGAATGAACTGAAGCTTTTCTCTTCCTTTTCTGAACTGTATGATATCAGGTGAGGTTAATGGGCATTAGTTATACCAGTAGGTGGAAGTTGTGGGGCCTGAATTTCAGTGCCTGAACCCTCGCCATACTCAGGTTGACACTGACTCAGGAGACTTACAAATAGGTAGATGGCATCAAGGGGCTGATCATTAACATTCCCATAAAAGCTAAGAGTGTGGGTGGTTGAGGGGTCAGCAGTGATCTAGAGCTCTAGGGACCTGAGGACATCACCAACTTATATGGTCTGAATTGCTCTCACTTAAACCCACATCAGTGGAAAATATGGAAAGACTTTAAATGAACAAATTGAGCTGATTCAACAAGATTGTACGACCTTACGACCAAGTTCAGCCTGAGGAGATAATAAAGAGACAATTGAATCTGAAAAGGAAGGTCCGGTTGTATTCCTACTAACTCACAGACAAGGAAGTTGCTTTGAAATCAAAGTCTGCCTAAAAATAAGCCTCAAAGTTGATGTTTAAAAGTTCTTTAAATGATACATATGTGTACACATGTGTATATATGTCTATATGTGCACACACAAATGTATGTAACATGTAAGTGGTATATATGATGCAAATGCAGAGTATCATAACATATAAATATGCATAACATATATGTAATGCTAGATTATATGTATACAGATTCAACAAATGAGTGCCTATGATCACTAAATGTATGAATGAGTGAATGTCATGAATAGAAAAGAACTTCTTGTGAGCTATATTTTCCTCTGACTTTCTTCTTCTTGATAGAGCTTTGTTAACCCTCCTGAGTGGCAAATGGCAGCAATCAGGACAACCAAGAAGTTGGGGTTCCAGGGGGTCGGATAAGAAATGATAAATTTCCCATGGCCAGGAAGGCTTCCACAGCTACCAGCATATCCACTCGTCCATCCTCCTGGCTGGATACTAGGCTCTAGTTTCTATTTATGGAATAGCTACTTGGCCAGACTTCGTTCTGGGCATTTGCCATAGATATTCTCACACATCTTCACCACAAGACCTTCCAGCAACTACATGCTTATTTTCAGCACTGGAAGCTTACACTACATACCTTTGTTCAGAGACATGTACCTGAGCGGTGACTGAGGTGGTATGTGATCCTGGATCTGGCAGATTCTAAGTGATTCCTGGCAAGGAAGCTTCTGATCATACTCAGTAGCAGATGGAAGAAACTTTCTCTTTTGTGCAGGGGAAAAACATCAGTAGTTCAGACAGTTTGGACTACAATTAAACGTGTGTACAATACAGATCTCTACCCTACCAGTTGCAAGTACCATAGAAGGCTAATTGGCCATGCAAAGATGCCTTTAAAGAGCATGAAACCTTTGGACTACAAGCTTTGCACCAAGTGGAAGGCATCATAATTTGGGGAAAGAGTAGAGGCCTTAGAGAGAGTTACACATGTGATCAAATCACAGAACCTTGGAAAATTGCTTTACAGCACTGAGCCCCAGTTTTGGCAGCTCTAGAATGGTGAACAGTGGTGCCTACCTTGCTGGGTTAGCTCAAGTCCTATGGAAAAGCCACAAGCAGCACATGGGAAGTACTAAGTTGTAAGTAGCTGTTGGTAACAGTACTAACTGTATTTACTGACCACTGAACCAAAACAGAGAAAAAAGGGTTCAGCAGTCTATACAGAGGGACAAAATACTCAGACAGTGTGATTACATTGTACGCAGGTTAGCAGCACAGGGGTTCCTCTGAAACCAACCACCTCTTATTTGAGCTGAAGCCCCAGGGAGAGCACCAGGCAACTCCCACCCTTATTTTGTAAGTGACTGGCCCACGGGATCCTGAGTGGTGCTCCAGCAGACCTGTGCCTGCTGTCTGTGGGGATCCTGTTCTGGCTACGGCAAGCAGTCAGTCGTGGACATTTCTCCATTGCAGTCCAACTTCAGTGTATCTTGAAGGCTCCATTCCTCAGGGACTAGAGAGAGAGTGACAGTGAGAGAATCTTCTCTCTCAATGAGGGTTTTTCATTTTTTATTTTTGCGAATGAGGCTTTCCATTCCTCAGGGGAGCTCATTTATGAATGTGGGTAGAATTCTTGAAGAAATCAGAAATGATAAACTGTAACAGTAACACTTAATTAGCATTTATTTTGTGCCAGGCACTATTTTAAGTGTTTCAAATATATTGATCTTCTGCTCATCTAATCCTCCCATAAAACTACTAGGGAAGTGACTATGTTTGGTTCATTTTACAGTAAAGATACAAAGTATTTGAGCATCTTGTCCAAAGTCACAATCCTCAAGTGGCAGAGCTGGGATTTAAGCCCTGGCAACCCAACCTTAAAAACATTGCACAGCTGGAGGTAATAATTGGTAGGTACTGCCTTGTGGGCTTTATTATCAAGGTGATGAGCTGTGTACAAAGCAAAATGGCAGCTGGGAGAATTCCTCCACCTCAGCCACTTGAAGGCTTTGCTACCCCAAGATAAAGACACGCTTCTCAGGACTGTGTCACTAGCATCTAATTTCAGCACAGTTAGGAAGCAGCAGAGATTCTAACCTGTATTTACTGAAATCAGATTAAATGTATTCTCTTCTTGCCGTCTTGTTTAATAATATACTAAGTGAACACGATGTCACAGCAACATCACGCATGATTCCACTGTTGTCAGCTATATACAGACTGACTTGTAATGTTTTTTTTTATGGGAAGTCTTTGGTTGTCTGATTTATATATGCCCTAACTTCTTTTGTTCTTTACATTTTTCTCATTTGCCTTTCAAAAATTTACCTTGCTTGTGACAAGAGTGTTTCTATAGTCTGAATATTTCTGTCTCTTCCATGCCCCCACCCAAAATATGTTTATGTTGAAACTTAAGTCACTAGAGTGATAGTATTAGGGGATAGTGTTATTGGGAGGCAATTAGATAATAAGAATAGTACCTTCATGAAAAGGATTAATGTTCTTATGAAAGAGGCTAGAAAGTGGACATGGTGACACACATCTATAATCCCAGCACTCTGGGGAGGCTGAGGTAGGAGGATTGCAATTTTAAGCTTAGCCTCGATAACTTAGCAACTTAGCAAGATCTTGGCTCAAGACAAAAAGCCTTTAAGAGGGCTGGATATACAGGTCAATGCTAAGGCCCTGGGTTTAATCCCTAGTAATGGAAGAAGACAAAATAAAAGAGTCTGAAAGAGAACCCTCATCCTTTCCACCATTTGAAAACACAGCAAGAAAACATCGTCAGTGAACCAGGAAGCCGGTCTTCACCAGCCACTGAACTTGCCAGGGCCATGTTCTCATAGTTCTGTCTTCAGATCCGTGAGAAATGAATTGATGTAGCTTGTAAGCTACTCAGTTTGTGGTGTTTTATTATAGCAGCCAGTTTAACAGACTCAAACAAGTGCATTCTGGATTCACACGGATGTAGTAGTGAGGCCTGAGGAGTTCTGAGCTATTCTAATGCTTTTCCAGTAAGAGAAAGAAATAAGTAGCAAAGCAGTAAGAAACACTTGGGAGAACATACAGCTACTCAATTTTATTCTGCTCGCGCTCATTTACAGCCTCGGCCTAGAGAGCTGTAGTGTTTACTCGCCATGGAGAGTGGCTGCAGCCTGGATTCCTATTTTTGGCAGCAGACAGCACTGGCATAGCCATTTCTATGGAATGGGGAGGCGATTGTGATTGGTATGACACAGTATCAGCATTCTGGTAAATAGTTGTCATCAGTGACACATCCCAGAAACTGCAGACTATCAAGAATACCATCTCTTATTAGGCAATGCTGAATCCACACAATTTTGTTCATTTAGATTTCATAACCTTGAACTTAATTATCACTGGATGCGGCTTTGCCTGTTGGGGAGAGGCTATTGCTAAATGTGTGGAGAAGTCAAGGCTGGGACAAAACGGTGCTGTTGGGGAATCATCCCTGTGGAGCCTCCCCAGTCCGCAACCCCTTCTCCTGCCATGCTGAGACCGCCTCCCTCCCCGGCGAATCCTGCCTGTGACTTCAGGTTCTTACTCCTCTTATCACATCTGAGACTTGTGAAATAATTTGATAAAATCACTTGCAGTAATAGGTAATTGACTGATAAGGTTTAAAATTTTTACCACATTCTGGGATATTTGCATTTTAATAGAACTTCAGTTTTTGTCCAAAGAAATAAATGCAATCTAGAAGTAAAGAACTGGTCAAGCCAGTATATTTTTTAGTTGAACATTTCCTTCCAGTGCCCATGAACACATAAATGAACATTTTTATCACATCCTTAAAGGTTTGACCTTGAATATTAAATACATAGTTTTTGTAAAAGCCATATTCACTTAAAAAAAATGACTACATCCCAAGGCTTTTTGCTAACTCTTAAAGACAAGTAATGAGAATTATTATAAGTGATTTTTATATACATTAGAAAAGTCTGATAATACATATTCTAATAGAAATTGGCAGAAATTATTTTATGCATACGATTAATAGTAAAATAAGTATTTTCATAATTTGAATTTTTCAAATTGCTGCTTTACAGTACAAGAATCCAGCTGGAAGAGACCTTATAGAGCAGTATTTTCCTTTTCTTTTTTTTTTTAATTTTATTTTAAAGATAGTAAAATCCAACAAAACAAAACAGAACAAAGTCAATCAAAACAAAGCAGTAGAACTGGTACAGAACTTCAAAGCAGGATACTAGGAAAACAATGGCTACTATAGTATATCTTGTTATCTTCACAATAGTTGACCATTCCATCAGGTATAGCAAAATCAAACCAAAAACAAAACAGAATAAAGCCAATCAAAACAGAATATTGAATAAAGCAAAACAATCAGAATAAAGCAAAACAGTGGGAATAATATTGGGTCTCAAAGACAAGATAGAAGTGAATCCCCCATATTTGCTACATTGTGTACTGTCTTCCTCCCAAGAGATGCTCAGACTGCTGGCCCCAGGCCTGCAAAATCAACCAAACAATACAAGTGTTTAGTTGCTTTATGTACCTTAGTTGCTATCAACTTAGCCTGTCCTCAGAACCAGAAGGTCGCTTACCTGGGGTAGGGGGTGGGGGTAGGGGTAGGGGTGTGTTGATCCTCACCCTGTGCACTGGTAGGCTCACAGGACCCACTGACTTTTCTCTTCCTGGAACCCATTGTGCCACTACCAGGAAGGCTGCCTAGTTGTCTTCTGATTGGATCCTCCCTGACCCGACTTGGCGGGTTCTCAGGAGGAACTGATCTTTCTCTCCGTGGAATCCATGCTGCTCGCTAGAGCAGTGCTTTTGAAGTGTGATTTCTGTAGGTAACAGCAGCTTCAGCTTGTTGGAAATGCATGTTCTTAGGCTCTACCTGTGAACCACCGAATCCAAAACTCTGGAGGTTGGCCCAGAAATTGTGTTTTAACAAACTCTCTGAGTAATTTCAATGCACACTAAAGTTTAACCATCAGGGTTGTAGATGATTATGTTTGAATTTATCCTCATTAGCAGATGAGTAAATTGAGGCTCAGAGAGATTAAGAGACAACGCAGAGCTTATGATTGTTACTAGTATTCTATTTACTGTCCCGAGGTGAGTCCGTTTGGCTATTGATCTGAATGAGTGAGGTTTGTGGCAGCATCTTTGATTGACAGGGCAGTCAAATCTCTTCCTGATTGTGTGTCCTTACCCTTGTAAGAGCCCGGGGGTGAGACTTGAACAACTTCAATCTCTTGGAGCCTCTCAGGGATCAGGCTGCTCCATATTCACTCTCTTTAAAAAGATCAGCACTCATTTTCCTTTAAAGTTGGGGTTAGTCTGCCTGAGTTGCATACAAATAAGATGAATGAATTCATTACCAAAAGCTAGATTAAGTTTTGCAGCTGTTCTGCCTGGGGATCTAGTAGAGAGAAGGGCTGGCACAACTGAAAATCCTTTGCTGATCAAGGCAGTCTGAAAATGCAATCTTACGTGGTAAGTAGCATTCAGAAATACTGAAATGAAGTGAAAAATTAAAATGACTTTTGCCTAAACATGTGGGGAATGGGGAAATCCTGGGATGTCACCAAACATGTATCAGCACTGTGGAATACAGAGACTGTCATTTCAGCTGGTTTACCTCAAGGGGAGTACAACCCATGAGTATATGAATGAAAATTCACATTCAAGATTTCAAAGAGGCTGTATAAATACCGGGACAAATACTGATGTTTGTGACTTTACAACTCACTTACTCCATTATCTCTAAATCATAGACTCTAAGCCGGGCACTGTCAAGAATCCGATTTCTTCTTATTGGGTACCCTCATATAGGAAAGCTGACAAGTACGTTCATTCATTATTTCCTTCCCAAATGCAGCCATTTATCATATCAATATTTTAAAAGTACTTCTAGGTGCCAGTACTATTCTGGGCTTCTCTTTCTCACGTTTTTGCCTTTCTTGACAGAATGCATAATTTTATGTTATGTTTTTCCTTTTCCTAGTTGGAAGATACATGTGCTGTTGAGTATTTATGTTGGGATTTTTATCAATTATACTTAAATTACAGAAATCTAAAATTAATCAAAACCTCAATCTTTCTCCCAGTAAGACAAGTTATTTCCAAATTGAATTCTATTCATTCTCCTTTTGATGTAGGTTATTCTGTTGTATTCAATTCTATTAAAAACTGACACCTTTAGTATCCTTTTATGCAATAAATATTCATTACTATAAGCTCATTTTATTCTTTCCTACATCTGAGGTCCTACATCTGGGTTCTCTTTCCCTCTGGCTGAAGTACCACCTTCAGATTAGTGCTGGTGATAAGCTCTCTCCAGTCTGTAAATATCAATACTTTTACTTTGTTCTTGAATAAAATTTTACTGAATATTGAATTTTTAATTATAATTATTGACACATGTTAGTTGTTCAAATTAATTGGATTCACTGATATTTCCATATATGCGTGCATCATGCATTAAACATATCCATCCAAACAACTTCTACTCTGGCATTCTTCCCATGTCATTACCTTTCTTGATTTACAGTTGCTTTCTTTGACAATTTTGTAAGTTTTACTCTACTGTTAGGAGGATTTTGTCAATGTATTGAGAAGTCTGTGATCTAATTTATTCCTTTGTATGTAATATAGCTTTTTTCTCTGGCTTTCAAGACTTTTAGTTGTTGATTTGCAGCAATTTTATTATAATGCATTTAGTTTTGAGATTTCTTTTATCTTCTTCTATTTAGGATATACTAGATCTCTTGAATGTCTGGTTTACTTTCTTTGATCAGTTCTTGAAAATTTTGATTTCATCTTTCCAAATATTGTCTCTGACTCATTCTCCTCTTGTTTTAGTATCCTAATTTTATATCTCACCATTATAGTTCCCATATCTTTTATAGTCTTGTTTATTGCATGCATTTCCTCTCCTTTTTCACATTGCATTCAAGATCAGTTAGCTCGATTTATCCTCTTACTATGTAGTAGATAGTAAATCTTTGCTGAATGAAATAAAATGGAGATTTAAAAATAACATTATATGAAACTAGTGTTTTATAAGATATATAAGTGGAAAAGACTGATCTATTTATTTGCAAGTTATTTTCTGTTGCAAAAACTGAGATCTATGGGTAAAATCACTTGACCAAGGCCACAGAGTTAAATAGTGTTAGATTTATCTCTAGGTCAATTCTTCTTTCCAATCAACCACATACTGCATTCTAATCCAAATATAAGAATGATAATGACAATATGGGTGAGAGAGAGGTACTTTTCATTCATGAGTTATATTATTTGAGAAGTAATCTATATTTTCTACTGATAGTCATGAAAAGAAATTTGGAAGTGAGGTAGGGAAGAGCAGTGGGAGATGCAAGAACTAAGCTTTTTCTTTGGTAAGAAAATGAATTGCTAGATGGAGAACCATTTACATCTTCTTAACCTTTGGTTTCACTAAAGCTTCCCACTGATGTAACAGGTAAAACTAATAGATTTACAATAAAGTGACTGAAAATTTAGAGAAAAGTAAGACATTTGCAAATGTTGGAATATTTAACCAGTAGATAGGAGCTCATAATCTGCTAAAATAGACTCTTCTGAATGAGTGAGAGCAAAATTGAAATTAGTTTAACAAACTATATCAATGCAGGTTTGGGGAGACATGAATGATGGAAAAAGAGGCAAATACCGAGAACAGGCAAGTAAAGCCCAAATGCCCGCAACAGAACTGTGCGTTGCAGAAATTAATTCTTTTCAGTTAGTAAGGAAGACCACAAGCTCTGCTCTTCATCTATAGATATTAGCACAGTAGCCTAAAGGACTTCTATGAAAATTTAGATTAAATTTTGCAATTAGATTACAGTTTTTAGAGATTTAGCATCTGTATGGTTTTGGTTATTTGAATACATTTCTGAAAGTAATATTTGTTCCCTTCTCAGTTCTCCTCAGTTGAATCAATCCTAATACTATCTATAGGGCAATGAAAAAGAAAGAAAAAGTTGTATTAACTTCATACACTCACTTTCTCTCACTTCTCCCTCTCTGTGACTTGAGACAGTTATTATTTCCATACACTTGTTCAGTTCCTCCAAAGTATGCTGTACAGCATATTGCTTCATTAAAACACAGTACAAAGCCACGAGATGGTAAGAAAAAAAAATATGCCCTCATGTTTTGCACCTTCTTGGCTTTGAAACAGTAACTATTCCTATACATTTTCTCCTTCCTCCTCCTCAGGAATAATCAGTCCCAGGTGTCCCATGTCTCACGGCTCTAAGAACAGGTCTGGAGAGGGGAGACACAGCATCCATTTGAACAGAGAAAACGACCCAAGGGGCTGTCTGAGAGGTGAGGCCACATCCAAGCCTAAACCAAACTACAGACACACTGCCCATGCACTTCCTGCTTAATCCTCAAAGGAAAAAAAGCAAAGTATTCAGACCTTAATATTTGCTCCTTCCTTCCACCCCAATAACACATGTCTTTCTATCTCAAAATGGTAAGGTCTGACTTGTTCTCAGAAGACCTTCTTTTTTCAGGCAGCCATCTGCACTACAGGCATCTGTCAGCTTCTCTTGCTTATTAGCCACATCCCTGAGGAACCACCCGTAGTATCTACTAATCCTTCAAGGCCATGAAATACTGGGATCAAAATGTGAAAGGATGACAGTGAGTTGATTATAGTCTCCATCTTTATACCGCAAAATAAAGGGGACACTAAAAATGTGTTTTACTTTATCAGTATAAAGAGCCAAACAAGAATGTTCATCATTCAATTTGTATAGTTTTCTATTTCCTGCTCTTTTATTTGGGTTATTTGGTTGTAATTTAATCTGTTTTGTGGGCTGGGATTTTTTTCTTTTGGTTCTGAATTTTTCTACTTTGCTTATTTACAATAACTGATGTGCACAAAGCATGATTATTCATCCAAACCGTTTAATCCTAATCTTTTCTAAATTTAGAGTGTAATCTTCGGGGAATTTTGAAAAGAACAGCATAGAAAGAACACTGGCCCATTTGTCAGACAACTTAACATCTAAATCAAGTCTTATACTAGCTAAACCTAAGATTAGGTAGCTTGCTTGATTTACTTTTAAAAGTACAATTTAAAATTAATATGTCTTTCTAAAGACCATTAATACATTTTATCACGAAATATAAAATGAGCAAAAGTAATCATCAGCTCAGTCATCTGTTTATCCACCCACCCAACTCTTCCTCTATCCAACCAACTAACAATCCATTTTTTAAAGAGACATTTATTCCTCACATGTTCAAGGCACTGGATATAAAACAGCAATCAAAACATAAAATAAGTCTGATCTCATAGAGTTGAAATTCTACAAAGGGAAAACAAATAGTTTATAAGTCACTAACCTACATAGTATGTCAGATGATCAGAGGTATCATGAAGAAGATGGGTTGTGAGCAAGGACCTTAAAAAAGGCAAGGGGAGCCATCCAAGTATCTGGGAACAAAGTGTTTCAAATGACTATACAGTCTGTACACTATTCTTGAGGCAGGAATATGTCTAACAGAATCATGAAAAATCAGGAAAATAGTGAGGCTAGAATGATTTGACAAATGACAAAAGAATAGAGGGAATGAGAGGGATGAGAGGGGAGGTGAGGTACAAGGGATGATGAGAGCCAGATAACATGATGCTTTATAAACCACTGAAGTGTAGACACTTTTATTCTGGGCAAGATAGGAGAAGTATGGAAAGTTTTGAGTAGAGGAGTGGCATGATCTACTTTAGGTTTTGGGTTCCAGGATGAGAAGAAGCTGTATTGGGGTGGACAGAGAGGGTGGAATAGGTAGAAACAGAGCCCAGCTAGTAATCTATTGCCATTTCCCCAGAGAGGTGATGAGAAGTGGGTGAAGATGGTGAGGAGTGGTAAATGCTAATATGCTTTGACAGTGGAAGCAGCTAGCTTTGTTAACTATTTTGAAAGGAGAGTGAAAGAAGTGAAGGATGAGTATAAGACTTGAACTGAGGAATTTGAACAATGAAACCCATCTACTGAGATGGTGAGTGGGGCAAGTAGGGGGAAGTTTATGGGGAAAACAAAGAGGCAGATGCCAACCTCAGAGTCTGAGATAAGTGTATTTTATGCCCAGAAGAGCACCCACTTTGGAGCCAGAACAACACCAAATTATTGGCAATGGAAAGAAGAATAGTTGACCGAATGAATATCAGGTTTACTTTTTTATTTTTTGAAAAAATAAAACAAAATCTCATAACAAAATGATAAGAGATTAACAAGAGTTGATACACCTTGTATCATTGTCTTCAGCATTTTACAGAGAGATGTCATGAAGACAGGTAACCTGCCAGGTGGACGGACTATCCTAGACTGCAGGAATATAGTGTTGTTTCTACTCATAACTATCACTTGAATTAGACGTGTCTCTCTATGTGGTTCAAACTTTGAATCACGTATTCAGCCTTCAGACTAGGTACAACGCATTATCACACTTCATCTTATAATCACTTTCTTGACAACTTCAGACACAGGACTGGAAGAGACTTTTATTTCCCTGCACATACTTGCAAACCACATTTTGATAGATATCTGATTATATACCTCTTTGAAAAATATCTCAGGTGAAATCAAATCCTTCTACTGACATATCTGACCTTCTTTTTTGTTTCATATAGTTTATGTTCAATCTATTTTGCTGGAGGCAGGGAATTGTGCGGGTTAACCTACATCTTCACCAGCATGCTAACACGGATAAGAAATCATAATACACCATGCATAATTATGCAGTGACTTAATAAACAGTGTCTTCTCTGAGATTAGCTTTAAATGAAATGAAATATCAAGAAAAACTGTTTAGGGTAATTTTTTTTTTAGTACTGGAAATTGAACTCATGACCTCACGCTTGCCGGGCAGGTGCTGTGCCACTGAGCTATATCCCCAGCTGTTTAAGGTAATTTAAAGTCAGTGTCTAAGACTGATAAACAGCTCTTACAAAATAATTATACTGAAGTAGTGGATTACAAGTGTTTTTCTTTATATATATATATCACTGTCATAGTTCTATGGTATAGACTGATCGATACAGTGAGTCTGAATATTTTCTTTTAAAAATGTCCATCTTTTGAATTACATTGAACACACTCATTTTGATCAACTATTTAATTTCTTGAAACTTCCAGGTATAGGTAAGGAGTGAAACTTAGGCAGGAGGAATAAAAATATGTACATCTTTATTAATAGAGCATCTTTTCAGTTTTATGAGGCTCTTCTGTCCTGTGGGAATTGACCCTTAAGCTTTTAGGAAGTTTCTCTCCCTGTATAATGTTTAGAAAACAACTTTGACTTCATAGACTGAAGGAACCAGCAAGAGATCCAGGGAAGATAGAGTGAGATAACATGGTGCTGATCATCCAAGGATTGGATGAGACTCCAAGGGAAGGCAATAGATGGAGCAAACAGCTGGTGTTTATTTTGATAAACCATCTGTTACTTCTTCTTTATTAACAGCACCCTTTTCCTCTGAAGAACTATTCCTTCCCTCAGTGTGATTTTCAAGAGTTATCTATCACATAGCCTTACCTCTCTGGTATAATGGGTGGTCCTGTAAAGTTAGCACCTATTATTCATCAGAGCTCTTCACTAAAGTAGAGTGAGAGGATTCTCTGTTTCCCCCGCGTCTATGAACTGCAAAGATATGACTTCAGAGTGGCTAGGTCTCCCAAATATGGAGCATAGCTGAAAGAAATCAACAAAGAACCAGAAGCTGAAATGAGGTATGGGTAACAGTGGAGTGGATGAGCTGTGGTGAGAATGTGAGCTGGGAAAGAGTAAATATGTTTTGCCTTGCTTTTAAGTCTTATGTCTCATCAAGCCAGAGGACGCCTCACTCCTTTCCTTCCCATATTTTGGTTCTGTGTCCCATATGTATCATCCTCTTTGTTTTTAAAGTTTAAAATAGTGAGAATTTTGATTCTGTTTCTTTTAGCCAAATAGTACAGATTAATGTAGGGGAATGCATACTTTCTTTTAGAAGTCTTAATCCACGTTTTCAACACAAGCAAGGAGACAGGTGGGAGAATCAGACTTTGCATATGGTTATGTATTTCCTGTGCTGATTGTTTCTCTCTTCTTTTTCTTCATCTTTCTCCTCTTCCCCTCTTCTTCCTCCTCCTTCTCTTTTTATCTCTTCTTCCTTGTCTTTAGTCAGCAACTGAGCATAATAGGGTAGAAGATGATGAAGAGCCCCCATGCTGCCATAGAAGAAATTGTAATTAACTGAGTTTATAATGGAATGTAGTAGAATTACTTATAACTGTTTAAAGGATAATGTGCAATTTAAGTGAGGATTTAATGAAGTGAAAACAGTTGGGAGAGGAAGAGAGTTAACAACTGAGCCTATTATATCTTCAATATGAGCAAGGTGCTTTATATTCATTATTTTCTTTAGTATTTATAAGAGCCTTATAAACAAATGTATAAATTCTAGGTATTTAATGACCTAGATTAAGCAAAAAGAAAATTCATTGTTGTCCATAATTGAGTAGACCCCAGGGTTTGAACTGTTTTGGGGAGCATCTGAATTTAGTGTTGTTGTGATGCCAGTGGAATCCATTTCAGACTCTGCTCCACTGCATTGCATAACCCCTGATACAAAGAAAGCCAGGCGAATGGAGCCCCCTGGAGTTGTGTAGCCATTTCTTCTCTGCTTTATCGTACTTCCCTTATTTATAGGGTTGCTTAGTGGGCCTGGATCTTGAGAATCTTACAGTTACAACTCCCTTTAAAGAGAGTTTGTATTTAGGTGACAGTGTGAAGAGTTTCAGAATTAAACACATATGTTCTATGCAGCTGTGAAACAACTAATGACTGTCGTTCTTCGAAGTCAGACCAGGCTGAAATCAATACTATCATTTTTTTTATTCAAGAGAAAAAAGACACATAAAAGAAAGACAAAAGGCAAAAGAGACAAACAAACAACAGCAGATCCACAACAGTAACATTATAGGTTTACAAAACAAGATGATAGGAACTCGACAAAGGTTGCAAATTGCGTATCTTTACCTTCAACACAGTTGTTTACATTAACAGATATAGACATGTAAAATTGATCTAATCATATGAGTATTAACTGATCTTTCTTAATAACTAATGTATTCAGCAGAATAGACATTTTACTTATCTTACATATACATATATACAGATTTATGTCTTTTTCCTTTTCTCTTCCTTCTTTCTTCCTTTTCCCTTTCCCAATTACTTTTGCACTTTGAGCAGTTTCTTACCCTTACACAGTATTTATTGTAGATTTTGGACCCTATATACTGTTTCAGTTTCTTACACTAAGGAGGCAATATGGTATTTACACATGTGAGTTTGATTTATCTCACTTATGCATATGGTCTCAAGTTGTGTCCATTTACTTACAAAAGTCTTGATGCAATCTTTCTTGATAGCTGAGTAGTATTCCATTGTATAAAAATACCACATGTTTTTTATCCATTCCTTGATTGATGGGCACATGGATTGTTTCGATTTGGCTATTACAAATTGGGTTGCTATAAACATGGGTGCACAAATATCACTGTGGTATGATGCTTTCAGTTCTTCTGGGAAAATGCCCAGAAATGGGATAGCTGGGTTGAATGGGATCTCTAATCCTAGCTTCTTGAGGAATCTCCACACTGACTTCCACAGTGGTTACACCAGTCTACACTCCCACCAACAGTGGAGAAGAGTTCCTTTTTCTCCACAGCCCCTCCAACATTTGTTGTTGGTTGATTTTTTAATCTTGGCCATTCTTTCTGGAGTGAGATGGAATCTTGGTGCTGTTTTAATTTGCATTTCCTGAATGACCATTGATGTTGAACATTTTTTCATATATTTATTTGCCATTTGTATTTCTTTGTCTGAGAAGTGTGTATTCATCTCAGATGCCCATTTTTGGATTGGGTCCTTGAATTTTAGGGGCCTGATTTCTTTTAATTCTTTATATGTTTTAGGTAGAAGTCTTTTGTCTGATGGACAATTGGCTAAGATATTTTCCCAGTTCGTGTGTTTTCTTTTCACTCTGTTGGAGATTTCCTTTGACACGCAAAAACTTTTTA
>RJWM01028262.1:0-25838 GCA_004363535.1 Dasyprocta punctata | reverse complement strand
TTCTGTATGCCTCACTTATATGTATATCAGACGCTCTTCCCATATTTGGAAAATTTTCTGCTATTATTTCTGCAAATAGTCTTTGCAGGTCATTAGTATTGACCCTTGCTTTTTCATTTATGCCTATTAATCTTATGATATTTCTCTTGGCATCATCTTGCAGCTGTTGAATTGTTGTTTCCTGGTTCCTTGTTATTTTTAAGAGATCTTTTCTTTTGTGATCATAAGCTCCCATGCTGTCTTCCAGGTCTGAGACTCCATCTTCAGCTTCATTCAAGCAGTTTTACCAACTTTCAATGGAATTTTTAATTTCCTGAATTTCCCTTTGAATCTCTTTCATGCATTCTATTTGTGTGTTACTTTGTTCATTCAAAGTTTCCATCATTTTCTTATGTTCTCCTATTTTTTATCTTGATCATCTTTAGATACACACAGCATTTCTTTCCTAATGATTGTCATTTCATTTTTTAGCTGAGAGATTATTTCTGATTTCAGTTCCTCTGTGGCTTCATGGAGTTGTTTCTTTACTTCATTTGCTATCATTTCAGTAAGTTCAGTTGTGTGACTTCCAGTGTCTTCCATTTCAGTGTCTCTTGAGTTTGTTCTCAGTGGGCTGGGGGATTGAGACTGTCTTGTTCTTTTGTTTTGTCATTTTCTTCTGGGACCTGTGTGGCTGGGCAGGCAACCTCCCGATGGATTGCACTGGGACACTGTGCTGGGTAGAGTCAATCCTCCAATATCCTCGTGGCTAGCTTGGGCACACTGCCAGATTATGGTGCTGGATCCTTATGCTCTGTGGTCCATGAGGCTGGCTGTGTGTTCCCCTGATGTACTTTGCTGGATTGCTCTGGGACACTGGGCTGGACAAAGTTTGTATCCTCCTTGTAGCTGGCAGGGTCACACCCCTGGAGTTTGTTGCCAGGGCCTAGAACCTGGCTGTGTAGCATTCAGAAGCTCCACAACCCAGGTGGCTAGCAGAGATACACCCCTTGGGTGTGTTGCTGGACCTTTCACCTTGCCGGGTGGGGGTTGGAATCTCCAGTACCCAGGCAGCTAGGCAGAGCATACCCCGGAGTGTGGCACCACCAGGACCTTGAGTTTGGCTGTGAGGAGTTCAAAGACTCTGGAGTGCAGGGCAAGCCCGGGCATGTTCCCGGTGTAAGGTGCCGGGGCCTTACTCCTGGCTGGGTGGAGTTCACAACCTGCAGGACCTGCAGTATGGCACACCCCTGAACAATGAAGCTTGCACCTTGTGTTCTAATGGGCAGAGCTCAAATTCTCCAAGGCCCTGCAGCTATGCTGGCCACACCCTGATGAGTGGCTCTGGGGCTCTGGGCTGGGCTGGGCTCGGTACCTCTGTGTCTTATGAGGCTGGCTTGGCATTCCCCTGATGGATTACACTGGGTCTCTGGGCTGGGCAGAGCTCGATCCTCTGTGCAGCTAGTGAGGGCTCACTCCTGGAGTGTGGTGCTGGACCTCCTGCCTTACTAGGTGGGGGTCAGAATCTCTGGGATCCTGGCGGCTAGGCAGAATGCACCCCGGAGTGTGGCACCACCAGGACCTTGTGTCTGGCTGTGAGGAGTTCAGAGCCTCTGGAGTCTACTTCTTACATTTTTTGTATAAACTTATAATTGCCTAATTCTCATATTTTAGAAAACTCAGAGATCAGTATATTCATGTTCCATGTGAGGAGAAAAATTTTATAAACCCTGAGTTAGGGGTGAAGTGGAATATCATATGGATCATGGAACACAAAAAAATCAGTCCTGAAAGCAAGAATTAGAAATACTATACTTCAGCAAAGATTTCCAAATCACAGTAAATACTAAGAAGTTTTCTCAAACCCAAAGTCATGTGCTGAGAAAAATTAGAAAGAGGCCAAACGAGAGACCATTAAATACAGTATCACCAGAAGTAATACAACAAAATGTTTAACCAAAAATTTTTTAAATAGAGAATGTTCCTAGGCAAAATGCGTGGAAGGAACTAATGTCCTAGCTAAGGCATCCATATTGGTTAGCGCTGTCAGTAAGGTACCCTTTGACGGATCTTGTTACTGGTACAGGAAGAGCTCTTGATCTTGCTCTCCCAGCCTAGAAATAATTTCCACCATGAAAAGGTTCCCTTCTCCTGGATGTTACAATATCTAAGGACAATTAAATATTCTCTAATTACTGAAAATAACCAGTGACCCTGTGAAAAATACACAGAACACACAATTCTGAGCCAGTATGTAAAATGGTACTCTTGGACTATCCTCCAGATGTTATTAGGAAACAAGTAATTTTGTGTGTTTTCATACCTTTTGCACAAACAAAAAATTAAACCAGTCAGAATGGGCTGCTGATGGAATTTTGTTGATGGATTGAGAAGAGATGGCATGCAGTTTCTTTGGCGACAAGGGGAGAAATGTGAACTCCAGTAGCTCCACCAGTGAGCAAGAGGGTCTTGTCCTTAGGCGCCTTGGAAACTGTAGTTATCGTCATGGGCACAGCTGCTGTTACTGTGAGAGCAGTGAGTCTGGGATCAGAAGTCACCTGGGGAGCTTACTGCAAATCCAGTGAGGGTCGGGGCCTTCAGGTTCCATTGCTGATTCAGGGAGCCAGTCATCTAGTACCGCTTGCTTACTGTGGTCACTCAGTCAGTCATTCTTGTGAAAACCAAGTCTCCTCAGCAGCCTTTCATCTGTAGTGGATATTGTCGGACCTTCCCCATCACGGCACAGCCCCTTGCCCTGCCTTATCCATGGAGAGGCTGGTGTAAGACCCTAAGTGGCTGTCTGATACAGAAGATAGTACCAAACCCTGCACAGAGCTGTTTTTTCTTATGCATACATACTGAAGATAAAATTTAATTTATAAATTAGGCACAGAGAGATTAACTCTAAAAAATATTGCAAAATAATTATAACAGTATAATGCAATAAAAGCTATGTGAATGTGGTCTCTAAAAATGCCTTACTACACATTTACCTTGTTACTTAATGGAAGCAGTCTATGCCTTCACTTTGGCAAATCTGAATTACTAGCATCTCTACTCTTGTGCTTTGAGCCATTACTAAGTAAAATAAGGGTTCCTTGAACATAAGTACTGCAATGCATGACAGCTGATCTGCTAAACAAGATCACTACTAAGTGACTAATGGGTGGGTAGCATATACAGTGTGGATGCTCTGGAGGACTGGTTCATGTCTCAGGCTGGATGGGGTAGGACTGTATGAAATTTCATCGTGTGACTCAGAATTGTGCAGGATTTAAAACTTATGAATTGTTTACTTCTGGAATTTTCTATCTTGTATTTCTAGACCACAGTTGACCATGGACAACTGAGAGTGTGGAACGTGAAACTGTGGATAAGGAAGACTATTGTATAACAAAAAGTGGTTAGGTCAACTGCCTCACATACCATTCACATTATTTTTATTTCTATTTTTTCACATTTTTAAAAAAATGTATTTGATGGGTACTAATAGGCTCATACTGCTGTGGCTTCTACATTTACTTCTAAAGATACTTGGTTTCATTTACCTCTCTTCATGGTATTTTTAAAAATTAATTTATTGATATACTTTAGATATACATAATGATCACATTCATCATATGGGATTTGTACCTGTATGTGATATATCTTGATTCTTCTTTTTTCCTCAATCCTTTCCCCTCTTTTCAACCCCTCTTTATTTATAAGCTTTGTTTTCATTTTCCTTCTTTCTTTTCCCTTCCTAACTCTAACTCTGCACCCTTTACAATCCTCCATCTGACTCATAAGGTCGTTTAATAATTCTGCAAGTTATTTCATACTGTAAACTCCCACACACTTTGCTGTCTGAAGGACTGAAATAGAAAAAAACTGCTCTCCTAGACCTTCAGTGAGGTGGACAGGTACTAATTAACCAAAGTATGCTGTAAGCCTATATGTTTGGCTTGTGCTGTGTTCAGTAGACACCAGTGCTTGTGGGAAATTTGCCTTGCGGAGACCTGAATGTAGGTTTTGTTACAAGTAAACCACTGGTAAATGCTGGGTTACTCAACAGGTATCTTCACTGCTTGAAAAGAGTTCTGGTGGGTTCATTGTTCTCTGATTTGTTTCTGAAAACAACATAACAAAAACATAACAGTGATATACATTCATCATATGTTTTGTTTGAAAACAGTGTTTTTTATATTGAATATTCTACAATGGGTTTTTTGTTTGTTTGTTTGGTTGGTTTTTTTTTTTTGAGACAAGGTTTCACTATGCAGTTCAGGCTGGCCTTGAACTCACATGTGGCCTCAAACTGAAGGTATCCTCCTGCCTCAGCCTCCTGAGTGCTGGAATGACAGGCATATGCCACCATGCATGGCTCCTTAGTGTTGAAATGTAAGAATTTCTAGAAAGAAGAAGGAAGGCAAGCAGCCAGGCTGCTCTTTAATGATTGTCCTACTCCATGAACATAGATCTCTTTTCTCCTGGCTTTTGCCTGATAAGACTCCTTCCCCAAGTGGGATATCTTATTCTAGCTGGCTTCCTGCACCTTCTAATTTTCTTTTCTAAAACAGTCATGCCCTGGCCTTTTGCAGTTACAAAATGCTAGAGCAAGTCCCTGTCACTGCACCCAAAGAGGAAACACAGGTGCTCTGGGGACAGTCCTTCCCTGCTCTCTCTCAAGCTGTGTAGCATGCCACAGCCCTCACTGTGAGAGGAGTCAAGTGGTCTTGACGGGCAGTGAAAACACAAATGCTCAGAACTTAGCAGGCTGCAGCGTAGCCATGCCAGAGGCAGCTGCAAATGCCCAGGAATAGTGGGCATATCTAGGTCTATCTTACAGCATCTTTTTATGTTGTAAATATTCAAGTAAATCATGGAAAGTTCCAAAACACCAGAAGTACAGCAAGAAAGGCAGCCCCAAAAGAAATACTGATCAGTAGTATCCAAGGTGTGGCTCATAATTGGGGCCACTCCTGGGCTGTCCCAAAGCCTGGGGGTCAAAGCTGGGACCTGGAGGCTGTCGCTTAGAGCTCACATCCCTTTGCCTTGATAAATATAAACTCAAATGTGACTCATCCCAGCTTTGACAGCTGGCACAGCAGGTTGCCGAGCCTCAGATTTAGGGCAGAGTCAGGAATGGATTTGACCACTGTCTTGTATGTGTCTATGCATGTCCCAGGTCTAGATCTATTTCCTGGTGGCATTTTCTCATAAAATACAGAATAGGGCTTTGATGAAGAAAGTACCTTAGAAGACTTCAGACATCATCCATCTTTGAGAAGCTTTACTATTTCAGAAAACTCAGCGACAAGCACTGGCTGCCTCGAAATCTGTGACAAAATTGTGTCGTTCTATGAAGTTGGCTGCTAAGCGTTTCTAGGTCTCCACTTCCTCACTGCAGAGGAGGAAGTCTGGGCTGCAGAGAAGCTGCAGAGACACTGTTATCTGTATTTCTCTCTTGAGTAGAGTGTAGTGGAGGAAACTCAGAGAAAGCTGTTGTGAGACTGCACTCCTCAGAGGCATGGGGCAGAGTTCAGCTTTTGTTGGAGAGCTGGGAACAGCTCCTGGCAGTTTGATCAGTGTGTCCTTGTTATGACCTTGAGTGTTTCTTGACCAGTTCTTTGTCTGAGTATGTGACAAGTTGAATCATCCAGCACATCACTGCCCAGTCATCTTGGAACTCCATTCCCCCACTGGAAGAAGGGCAGGCCACTAGCCTCATTGCCAAGCTGTTTGTGTGCACACATGTATTGGATCACTTTTTAGGCCTTTGTCATTGAGATCAAATTCCAGATCATGAGCAACATGTCCATGCATTGTACAGTCACCAGGTTTTTCACAGTGAGATCTTTTTCCTTTCCTTTTGGGAAAATGGATATGAGCATGTATGCTTACCTGAATGTGTCAAATACACATCTGTTCCTTTTTTATCCAACCACTTGTTTTCCTGTAAGGGCTTCTTGGGTACTTCAGAGATCTATTACTCCATGTGGGGATTGTTGAAAATTACAAAGGGAACATAATTTGACAAAATAAAGAGAGGCCGGGAGATACTGAGTGGTATACTGCCTGTGTTGTTATTATATCATGCTTGGCCAGACCAAACCATTAGGTTAAACTAGCTGAAGTTCATTTGCCTCAACCTTAAAAGGTGGCCTAGAAGTAGTCAGCACACACCCAGGCAAAGGAGGCTCCAGTGAGTTGGAGCAGTAGCTTACTGCAGGTTTGATGTACTGTGTCTTAGGACAGTTTGAAAAATTCTTTTAAAATGTGTTTCCTGCTACAATTAATTTCTTCAACTCCAATTTGTGATTCAAACTATGAAACAGCTATTTATATTTCCATTGTGCTGACCTCTTAGATTCTTTGATCTGTTTCCTCATCCTTAAAAGTAAAGGTTGTGTTAAGTGATTGCGAAGGTCTCTTACAGGTAATAGCTTCAGATTCATGGAAATAGTGTGTTGTGGAGTATTGAGGAAATATAATTTCCCTTGCTTGGAGTGTTGTAAATAATCTTACTATAAAGGACAAGCATTATTATCATTATTATTTTGCAGAAAAAAGTTTTGAGAGATTGTTTTCAATATTCCCTTCTGTCCACTTGGAAAATTTTTTTCCACTGCTTTATTTTCACAATTCAAGATTTTCACAATCTATCACGTGGTCCACTAACTCAAATGAAGTGTTTGGGCCCATCATTTTTCTCTGTGTCATAAACCATGAAGATAAATGACAAAAACCTCTCACACAGTCTTCTACTGTTTCCCTTTGCCTGGTTCCATTTGCTAGGAGAAACCAGGAGGCAAATGAGAGAAAGAATTACAAAGAGAAAAGCCAGCTTCATTCGTGTAATTTTACATGAAGATGTTGAAATATAAATTTCCCAGCAAAAATATGATAAAAGGGGAAAATTTTCATGGAGTTCAAGTTACTCTAGGAATAATAAAAGCTGCTTTAGACAGCGGAGAGGGAGATGACTGCTTACATATTTTATTCTACAGCCCTTGAATCTGTAATGATTCACAAGTTGTTTTGGTTCTTGCCAGCTTTTGTGTATTTTATGACTTTGCTCTTCTTAGCCAGAAGGAGCCAGAGCTCTTTCCACAGCCCTGGAAGCTTTTGGCTTTGACCTCTGCACGAATCTCACATGTGCAGGGTCTGTAAACCCCAGTGTGGGTGTGACGTTCATCCCCTGCCCTAGGTTGCAGATGAGCCTGGGACTGGGTCTCCACAGGAAGAGCCAAGCGAGGCCAACAGAGACTTCACAGGGAGTTTCTTGTGAGGTTTTGATTTCTAAATCTTGCTCAGAGAGCGACCATTAAAAAGAATGAAACTCGCTGGATGAGAACTCCGGAAAACTGAGGCAGAAGGATTATAAGCTAAAGCCCAGCCTAAAAAACTTAGTGACTTCGCGAAACCCTTTCTTAAAATAAAAAATAAAATACAGTGCTGAACACGTAGATCAGTGTGCAGGCTCTGGGATCAATCCCTAGGACCATGACTAAAAGTGGGGGTGGGGGAGGACTGCGATTGACTTCCAGTACCACCGTGGATAGAGAGAGAGCGAAAGAGACAGAGACAGAGACAAAGGGAGGGGAGGAGAAGGGAGGGAGTGAAGAAGAGAAGAAATCTACACAATTGTTTTTGTCTTGTGAAGTTTGGAAAGTGACTGTACAGATTTACCATTTTACCAAATAGGTATTTCAAAAGCAGTCACATGACTCACTGTAAGTGAGTTAGGGCAGCTAACTCAGCTTTGAACACTTAAACTTGTACCTCCAGGGGCTGTAGCTCAGCGGCACAGCCAGCGCCTGCCTGGCAAGCATGAGGTCATGAGTTCAATCCCCAGTACCACAACAACAACAACAACAACAACAACAACAACAAAAAACGAAACAAACATGTACCTCCAAAGGTACTTGTGAGCGTTTATGTCTATATTGTATGAGATGTATTTGGGGGAAAATACAATAACTTGATATGTTTTTCTTCTATTATAAGCATTGTAGAAAGTTTTACATTTTTTGAAATACTTTCATAAGAAACAGATAATCAGCATAACAAAACTGCCAACATTTGTCGGCAGAGATACATGTAGTGATATTAGATGTTCAGAAGTCATATGTGTTTTAGTTGCTGATACCCTATTAGTCAGTTTTAGTAAAAAGTACTTTTTTTAGGGCTGATGATATAGCTCAGTGGTAGAGTGCTTGTCTAGCATGTGTATAGCCCTGAATTCAATTCCTAGCACTGCAAAAAAATTTTTTGTATTAGTTTTCATGATCAAATGGGCTGTTTTTTTAGATGTATGTGTTACACATTTTTATACTCAATCTAGGAAGGACCAAGCTTATTAAAAGCATAAATATTTGTAACTTCTGGATCTATAACACAGAATTGAAGAAATTAGCCCTCTTACAAAGTGTTGTTTATATTTTCAAACAAAGTTCACTGAAAATACTTAATGCAAATATCTGATAATGTAAATTACACTACTGAGAATCCCTAAACATTTTAAGAATCATACCTGTATTGATTCTAATCTCAAACATACCTGATGATTAAAAAGAAAAAGAAAAAAATCCTCCACTCAGATAAGATGTTTCTGATTTTAACCTTTAGTTAAATCATTCCAATCTAGTGATGGTCTCCTCTCTCCCTCCCAACCCTGTTGCTGCCCACCTGACTCTGCCTGGACTTTGGTGCAGCACAATGGCACTGGCCTGCCCGGAGTCGAGTGCTCTCCTGGAGATAGCCCACAGCCCATGCTTTTTAAGTACACGGCCAGCATGGAGCAACTCCAGGCCATCGTTGACCACTCGGACCACTGCCAACAGGAGTTGGCTTTCCACTGCAGGAAGTCCCAACACTCAGTTCACCATGGTAAGTCCTCAGTGTCGCACACATTAGGTTCAGAGAGCTTGGAGCAGCCGGCTGCAGAATTCATGAGGCTCTTGTGTCCACAGCAGCTAGGTGACAACCTGGAGCTCACAAAGGTTCTTTTCCATAAGGCATAGAACAGAGTTGGTAGTTGCTGTCCTTTGTTCGGAGTGTCCTGATGGTATCCTGCCGGCCTCAGTAAAGCTCTGCTGCCCCGCCCTTGGATGCAGGGTTCATGCAGTGCAAAGGGCAGTAATCCATTATTTGTGTTTTGTCTCAGAAACAATTGTAACAGCGTGACTGAGCTACCTGATTATACCCGAAGATTCTTTTCATAGACTGAATGCAGTGAGTGTCGTGGGCTATTTCTAATTAGAGAGCAGAGCTGATACGCAGTTCTTTCTGGTCTCAAGATAAGGTAGCCATGATAATGGTTGATTTTTTAATGTTTAGTCCACTCTAGAAAATCTTATTTAGGGTCTTGACTTTTCTGTCTTTGAAGTACTACAGTTTGTCAATATTTCTATGCTGCTGAGCAGGATGCTGGGGAGGGCAAAGCGCAGATGGGTAGGTGGAGTCCTGGGAGGCACTTCCCACACCCATCACTCAGCAGCTGTGCATTTGTGGAGTCATTTAATCTTTCTAAGTCATTCATGCTAAGTTATGAGCCTTGCCAGGACCTAATTGAACAGCATCTATAACTTGTATGAAGTGGATGGTGCGTCTTCTCAGCTTTCCAGTGTATTGAGTTGATAAGTAGTGTTAGAAGGCTTAGTACTTACTGTTACTCGATTGTTGCCAAAATAGATCACTTAACTGAGATTGTATATTCCCCAAAGAAGGAGAAAGGTAACCCCAGGAGAGTAAATCAGTGCCTTTAACCAGTGTCAAGTTGGTTCATTTGGGCAGAGGATGAGTTGAACAATGTACTTTTGGAACCAAGCACTAATGGAGTCAGAAAAAAAAAATCACACAGTAAGAGGAAACAAAACTCAGATACATAACATATGGTCTATTCCAGAACACAAGCACCACTCAGGTCAGGAAAGATTGTCATCATTTTTATATAAGTATTTAAAACAACAACTGTGACGACAAAAGCAAGGATTTCATCAGGTTTCAGGGAAAAGATGAAAAGGGAAAATAATTTAAACTTGGCAAATTTGAACTAAGGCAGTAGAATACAGGGAGTTTGTTACCTACACATGCTCAGGGTATGTGAATTTCTCACATGCTGCCAGCAGAAAAATTGCAGTACAGACTTAATTTAGGCACATTCAATACAGACTGATAAATGTGCAGAATCACATAATGGAGATGAGCTAGGTAATGAGTGTAGTTGCACTAATTCGCGTTGTATCATCACTAGATGCAAGTAGGTGCGTAAACCTTGACCGCACCCTCATGTGGCTGGGTTGGAGCCTTCCCTGGAAGCATCAGAAAGTACACAGTGACTGCGATGTAGTAACAGATAGCTTCCTGGAGTGTATAGGGTAGATGGGCCAGTGGCATTCAAAATTCAATTTCATTTCAAGAATTTTTTTTAAGGCTTCAATTTGTCAGAAATTATTGGGAAACCAAAAGTGTATTAATAATGAGGTGAGATTTTAACATGGGAGGTATAGTTTAGCATTACTTTTGTTGGCTCAGTTTTGTTAGAGGGCTAGGGCAGAAAGAGTTCTTTGACGTTTTCTACCATCTTCAGGGTCTCTGTATTACCCAGAATTTTAGGGGGTCTCATGGTGCCTACTGTGGAAGCCATATGAGGTCTGTGTGGGGGCTCAGCACTCTGTGGGTGCTGGGGTGACAGGTTGGTTACTATGGCTGAAGAGAATCAGTCAGGGGCCATGATACTAAGGTTATCGAGCTTCTGGCTGTTGACGCCTCTCTGGTTCCTCTTCATTTCAGCCTCTTTCGTATCTTTTTGTGCTATTCCTTGTGAAAATGCTCTCAGTTACTCAAAGAAATAGTGAACGGTGCCAAAGATATTTTGTACCTTAAAAAACACTTGATTGAGGCGTGGGCTACTGCCGAAGTGGGGACAGCCAGACCCAAGCCTCTCTCTGTGAGTCAGTGTCATTTGGGGACTGCGGAAGGAGAGAAGGTTTTGAAGTACTGTATCACTTGTACTGGTTTATTTTGATCGGTTTTATTCTGTTTTATTTTCCTGGGTTTTATTCTCTTTAAAATAAAAATAAAAACAAACAAACAAGCAAACAAAAAACCTACTTGATTTAGCCTGGCATGTTGGTGCATGCCTGTAATTCCAGCACTCAAGAGGCTGAGGCAGGAGGATCCTTGCAAGTTCAAGACCAGCCCAGGCTACCAAGTGAGTTCAAGGCCAGCTCAAACTGCATATTGAGACCTTGTCTCAAAAACAAACAAACAAACACACAAAAAAATACTTGATGGGGGCCGGGGATATAGCTCAGCAGCACAAGCACCTGCCTGGCAAGTGTGAGGTTGTGAGTTTGATCCTTGGTACAAACAAAATAAAAAGCATTTAATGGTTCTCAATATATAGAGAAAATTTAAAACTCCAGTATAAAAGACAAAATTGTATATTTGTGTACAATTTGATCTATGAAGGAATAAATGCTGAATAGTTACGTTTTTAATATTGTATTTTTAAAAAGAATACATTAAACATTTGTGAAGCTCAAAGGTTCTTTTACTCCCTAGAGATAAGTTTTAACACACTAGCAAAGAAACAAAACAGGTTGATAGTGACTCTGCTTATCTCACCCACAGGGCCTATGGTGGGTCCAATGGATGCAGCTCATGGCCCTACGAGTGGAGACATTAGAGCAGAAGCCAGGGTTGAGCAGTGGTTGCAGGTCAGGGAGCCATGTTGAGCAGTGGTTACAGGTCAGGGAGAAGTGGGGAGGGATCCAGATTCTCAGTAGGGACCAGGTGGTGACAGCCTGAGGGCTTGAAGGAACACACTGAAAAGAGTAAGCTTCTTGGCAGAGCCAGTGATTTGGGGCCACCTCTGTTTTTCCTCCTGCCCTGATTTCCTGTGGATGGGGTGTTTCCCCTGCCCTGACCACTGTCCTCTTCCTTTCCTATCAGGCTCCCTCTTCCCCAGTGAGTGGGCAGTAGTTCCTGCACTGGGCTCTGGTAGTGTTGTTAGTGTAACGTAGGGTCCTGAAGGATGGAGGCAGCCTCTGGTCCTGTTGCTAGACCTGAGGAGAAGGTGGTACTGGAGGTCTGAGGTATATGGGCTCAGGTGGCTCTGAGGCTGAGACTGCTTCAGGCATGAAGCAGGTCCATCATTGTCATTTCTCCATTTCCAAATAACCACCCACTCAGCAGAAGAAAAAGCGAGTCTGTGTCTTTGAACAACTTTCAGATGGAACAGGGAATGTAACTGTTTTTGGCTAATAAATAAAGTGACAGGAGCCCACACTTTCCATAATAACAAATTCTTTCATGGCATTTCAGAATCTCAAACAGATTTTAGGATTAGTTTATAAAAGTCTGGTTATTATTTTGATGACAGATATATTTGAATATTATTTCTGAATAAATAGCATAATTGAAATCTTCAAATAAATTTTGAAAATATGCTTGTATGAGTTTTTAAAAATCTATGCTCATCGTCTAATAAAAGGAAAAAGAGTATGATGACTTAAGTCATGATTAAGAAAATATGCTTTATGAACATTGAGAAGCTGTTTTAAAAGTTAGCCTATTGCAAAGTTAAAATGTGATCACTTCTAACAGTCTCTTGGAGCCGGGTGTAGTGGCGCACGCCTTTAATCCCAGCACTTGGGAGGCTGAGGTAGGAGGAGCATTGTGAGTTCGAGGCCAGCTTGGGCTACCACATGAGCGCAAGGCCAGTCTGAGCTACGAAGTGCGACCCTGTCTCAAAAAATTAGGGCCGAGAGTTTGGCTCAGTTGCTTAAGTGCCTGCCTGGCAGGCACGAGGTTGCGAGCTTGATCTCTGGTGCCACAAAAACAAACAAACAAAAAGTCTTTCTACTGTTTAAGCAGAGAGGAGTAAAGGAATGATATTGGGGAGGTCAGTATGGGGGCCAAAGTAGGTGTCACCTTTCTCATACTTGTCTTTCAGATGGAACCCCAGTGAGCTGGTGGGTTGGAAGAACCAATGAGACACACACTTACTGGGGAGGTTCTCTGCCTGAGGCTCAGAAGTGTGCTTGTGGATTAGAGGGAAACTGCATTGACTCTCAATATCACTGCCATTGTGATGCTGACCGGAATGAATGGTGATTTCCACATGTGAAACTGTAATGTTTTTATTGCTTAAAAGGTGTACCTTAGGTACATATTGGACAAGATGGTACAAGAAAGAGAATAAATTCTCTAGTCAGTTAAGGAATAAGCTTTAATGTGTATATCATTGATTTGAAGCCTAAAATATTAAGATGATTCATTCCATTTATGTGTGAATAATTATGTCCATTGTATCTTTTTGATAAGACAAAAAAAAGGAACTACTTGATTAATATTCCCCATTCAGTGGAAGTAGAATATCAGCCTTCCTAATGATAAACTGACTTCCTTATGGCTGATCAGAGCTGTTTCCTCATTTCCTAATATGTCCATAGACCTGCTACCCTCACAGATCTGGAATTCAGATTTGTGTTACCTACATCAGTGACAGCAAATCCTTTAGAGCTTTCAGAGACACAAACAGCTCACTGCAGTACACATGCTGTAGTCTTTGAGTTAAATTACCATAACTGCAATGTGGCAGCAAGCATGGCTTGCTATAGAATTACAGGAAGTGCTTAGTGCAGACCTGTCCTCCCCTTTAGCGCAGGGCACAGGATTCTCATGGATTACAGTGCCACTAAACATGAGCTCACAACACCAGCCTACAGAACATGAGAGGAGAGGAGTGGGAGGCAGAACAAAACGCAGAAAGGAGAAATGGGTGCCTAAAAGTCCCAGATAATAGGTATATTAGAGACACAAAATAAATATGTAGTCTGTTTGAAAAAGAGCAATGGAAATGAAACATGAGAAAACACAGATGTTATTAACAAAAATGGCTGCAATTTCCAAACACCCAAAAAACCAAAGCTGTTTGGAAATAAAATTATTTTTACTGAACTATAGACTTGTTGGACTGGATATTAGACATACGTGATCAGAACATTGGTGAAATATGAAATATATGTAAATAAATATTACAGAACATAGCAGAGACAAAATGGGAAGCATGGAAGAAGTATAGACAGGAAGAGGGGTATAGAGAACATGTGTCTGGTTGAGTTTCAAGAGAAGATCAGAGATAATCAGGAAGGGACAGTATTCCAAATAATTAAGAAATTCCTAGGTTTGAGAAAATATTTGGATACCTTGTAATGTAAACAAAAGCAAACCCATATATAGATATAAAATTGAAAAACATTAAAGAAACTATTAAAAGAAGAAGAAATGGAAGAAAGTTGAGAAAATGAAGGGACTCTAGAGTCTACACCACAAGGAGCATGACACTCCCCACCATTGGAAATGAGTTAGTGTAGGACTCAGTCTGCTCACCTGGTATTTTCACAGGTCAGCAATAAAATGAGGATCCTGTCAGGCACTGCTGAAGTTTATTACCAGAAGACCCCACAAAATAAGTTATAAAGAACATTTTTTAGATTAGAAAAGGATTTTACAAAGACAATCTCAGATACAAGAATAGTGAAGAAATTTGTAAACACGAAGGTTAATACATCAGTAGTGTATAACTTACATTGTATACATAGTTCCATGGCATTGGAACATGGGAATGCAATTGTCTAACCCATTAATGAGGCGGCTATGATGGGAAAGAAAGCTAAAAGAATGTCCAGCAGTGGAAGTGTTGAAATGTGAACTTTATGGTAAGCATTAACTTTAGGTTGCTTTAAGTGTATATATCACAACTTTAAGAGTAACTTCTAACTGAGTAGAGACAGAGCATGTAACATTTAGATCAGCAGAGAGAAGAGAAAGTGGGGAAATAAGGTTCACTGCAGTGGTAAAATGTGTGCATGCGTGCTAGGAAAGGAAAAAGGGAGACAGGAAGGGAGAGAGGGAGTTTTGCAAACTCAGTTAATCAAAAAGAAGATAGGAAATGGGGTTTTAAAAGAAGAGTAAGCAGCACAAAATAAGATCAAAGTCATGTAAATGAAACAAAAATGTCCACCTAAATCTAGACATACCAAATTGACTGAGAGACATGTGCCTTGTTTGTACCTCCCGGAAATAATAAAAGTGAAATGGTTTTAAAAAACATAAAAAGTTTATCAGGCAAATACAAAAATAAGCAAATCTTAAAACTCATTTTGGGCCAAGGTAGCAACTATTCAGTCATTTTTAAAAAACATTTCACTAGAAAGTACAAATAAATGTGTATATTTCCAATAAAAATGGCTCAGCATTATAAAGCAAAACCATCTGACAGAACTACAAGAGGAAACTCACAAATTACTTGTGATGGGAAAGGTTGAAACAGGCATTTGTTTTGCATTTAGTAAGTCAGTTGAACAAAAATTACTAAGGATATAGAATTACTTTTGGTGGTACCAGGGATTGAGCCCAGGGCGTTTTCACTGAGCTGTGTCCTCAGCACTTTTTATGTTTTATACTTTGAGACAGTGTCTCACTAAACCACTAAGTTTACCAAGCAAGGCTTGGACTTATGATCCCCCTGCCTCAACTGCCCAGAGTGCTAGGTTCACAGGTATGTACCACCATGCCCACCTGGGTTACAGAATATGTTAAAAACAAAGTTAGAAACTTGATTTGTTAAACACATAAAGTTAAAGAATTCATAATTGTATCAAACACACATGGCACATTTTTGCAGTGGGTTACCCAGTAGTAGTCCATAAAGCAAAATTCAAAACCTTTTATGTGACTTAATGTGATGTGGACAGTTTCTGTGATTATGGACATGCAGTTTGGTTAGAAATGAGTGATAAAGGATATGCATGATGCAATTACACGTGATTAGCGGCAAATAAATAAAGATTGTATTATTCATAAACCATAAACAGTATGATTGTCTACAAAGATAACCCAATAAAACAGAGGAAATTTTTAAAATTAATGGGAGGTAGTAAAGCTGCTGAATCTTAGAATAACTGGACTCTTATGAAGAACATACTACCATGAAAAAGTTACAAAAACTACTAACAAAAACAGCAGAGTATATAGTACCTTGGAATAAATAACAATAACATTTAAGACTCTTACGGAAAAAATGTCATGAAACTGGATTATGAACACTTAAAAATAAGACGCTATTGCCATGCATAAGAAAAATAAGTATCTTTCTTTCAAGGACTTTCTTTGATTTGTGTAAATTCCCAACAAATGCCAAACATTCATTTATGTTTTTTTGACCAAATAGTCCTAAAAGTTATATAAAAATTCAACAGGGTTCAAGGCACTAAGACCGTTCTGAAGATGGAAACATGGTGGGCAGACCAGGCATGCAGATACCAGGATGTATTTCAGAGCCACCATAATTAATGCACTCAACCTAGCAATGAGCAGGTAGAACTGTCATTCAACACTAAGCCTGAGCTTTCAAAATAAATAACTCTGGATGATAATTATGTTGTTTTCAGTCCCTATTTCACTCTAACAATAGCAAATTGTGAAACTTGGTCCTGTGTTTTTCCATAGTTGTCCCAGTAGTTCAAAATAGTCTGTTTAACCTCAAAAAAAAAAAAAAAAAAGCGCACTGACACAAATAAACAATATAATGTTGCACCTCAAGCTCCTAGACAAAGAAGAGAAAGTCAAGCCCAAATCCCATAGAAGGAAGGAAATTATAAAGATCACAGCAGAAATTAATGCAGTTGAGACTAGGAAAACAGTAAAAAGAATTAATGAAATGAAGAGTTGGTTCTTTGAAAGAATCAATAAAATTGACAAACCCTTACCCAACCTTATCAAAAAAAGGAAAGAAAAGACTCAAATTCTTAGAATGAGGAATGAAAAGGGTGAAGTCACTACTGATCCTGTGGAAATTCAGAATCATCAATACCTACTTTGAAAATCATTACTCTTATAGCATGGAAAACACAGAAGAAATAGACAGATTCCTAGATATGTATGAATTGTCAAAACTGAATAAAGGAGATGTGAAAAGTCTAAATAACCCAATATCATTCAATGAAATTGAAAGTGTAATTAAAAACTTACTAGCAAAGAAAAACCCAGGTCATGATGGATTCATTGCTGAATTCTACAAAAAATTTAGAGAAGATTTAATGCCAGTACTCCCTAACTCATTCATGGAGGCAAGTATTACCATGATACCAAAACCAGAGAAAAACCCAACTAAAAAAGAGATCTCCAGGCCAATCTCCCTAAAGAACATAGATGCAGAAAATCCTCAATAAGATATTAGCAAACAGAATCATAGCAAATCATCAAGAAGATTATATGCCATGACCAAGTGGGATTCATCCCAGGAATGCAGGGATGGTTCAACATATGCAAATTAATAAGTGTAATACACCATGTCAATAGAGCCAAAGACAAAAATCACACGATCATCTCAATAGGTGCAGAAAAAGCTTTTTACAAATTCTAACACTCATTCATGATAAACACCCTACAGAAAATCAGAATAGGTGGTCTTTACCTCAATCTGATAAAAGCTAACTGTGACAAACCAGCTGTTAACATCATACTAAATGGACAAAACCTGAAAGCTTTCACTCTAAAATCAGAAACAAGAGAAGAATGTCCACTATCATCACTCTTATTCAATATAGTTCTGGAAACACTAGCCAGCACAATTAGACAAGAGAGAGAAATAAAAGGAATAAGGATAGGAAAGAAAGAAGTTAAATTATCATTATTTGCAGATGACATGATACTCTGCATAGGAGACCCCCAAAACTCCATCAAAAGACTTCTAGATGTAATAACCAAATTCAGAAGCATGACTGGATACAAAATCAACACTTAAAAATCAATAGCCTTCCTGTACACACGCAACAAACTCTTCAAGAGAGAAATTAGGAAACTACACCTTTCACAGTAGTATCCAAAAAATTGAAATACTTAAGAATCAATCTATATTTTGAGAATTGCAGTACTCTGAAAAAGGAGATCAAAGAAGATCTCAGAAAATGAGAAGTTATCCCTTGCTCATGGATAGGAAGAACTAACATTGTGAAAATGGCCGTACTTCCAAAACTGTTGTACAGATTTAATACAGTCCTGGTCAAAACATCATTAGCGTACCTCACAGAACTAGAGACAACATTCCTAAAGTTCATCTGGAAGCAGAAGAAACTAGAATAGCAAAGGCAATGTTGGGCAACAAAGGCAAGACAGGAGTCATCAAAATCCCTGACTTGAAATTATACTACAAAGCTATTATAATAAAATCAGTATGGTACTGGCAAAAAACAAAACAAAAACAGACCTGAGGACCAGTGGAAAAGGTTAGAAGATATGGACACAACTTCAGACACACACTCGGCCATCTTATCTTTGACAATGGGGTCAAAAATGTTAACTGGAAAAAAGATAGCTTCTTCAATAAATAGTTCTGGAAAAACTGACTCTCTACATGCCGAAGACTAAAAGTGGACCCATCTGTATCACTGTGCCATGAACTAAAGGCAAAATGGATAAAAGACCTAAATAATAAAATGGAAACACTAAATCTACTGGAAGAGAAAATAGGTAGCAATCTTGAAGATACATGTTTAGGTAGAGAGTTCATGTACAAAACACAGACTGCATGGAAAACATTTCAAAGAATCAACAACTGGGGTCCATCTTATTAAAAAGCTTTTGCACAACAGAGTGCAAAATCACCAACAAAGTGAAAAGACACCCACAGAGTGGGAGAAAATTTTAGCCAGTTGTCTGTCAGACATAGGACTCATATCTAGAACATATAAAGAATTGTCAAAAATTAGACCCCCCCCAATTCAAAGACCCAATCAAAAAATGGGGATCTAGGATGAATACACACTTCTCAGATGAAATACAAGTGGTAAATAAATATATGAAAAAATGTTCAACATCACTGGTCATTTAAGAGATGCAAATTAAAATAACATTGAGATTCCATCTCACCCCTGAAAGAGTGGCTATCATCAAGGAATCAACCAATAACAAATGCTGGCAGGGCTGTGGGGGAAAAGGAATCCTCCTCCACTATTGGTGAGGGTGTAGACTGGTGCAACCACTGTGGAAAGCAGTGTGGAGATTTCTGAGAAAACTGGAATTGGAGGCCCCATCGCACCCAGCTATTCCCCTTCTGGGTATCTTCCCAGAAGAATTAAAAACATCATACCACAGTGATCTGTGTTCACCCATGTTTACAGCAACACAGTTTGTAACAGCTGAGTCTCGGACACAGCTTAAAATGCCCATCAGCTGAGGAATGGATAAAAAAGGTTTTGTCTTTTTATACAACGGAGCACTACTCAGTCATAAAGAAGGATAAATTTGAGACTTTTATAGATAAATGGATGCAACTTGAAGCCATGCTCATTAGTGAAATAAACCAGATGCACTTGTGCAAATATCATGTTTTCACCCTGGTGTGAGAAGTTGAAAAAGTAAATAAGTTCTAAAATGTACAATAGATACAGTGAAATGGTAAGAAATTGTTGAGAAGGCAAAAGGAACTAGGATGGATGAAAGGGGAAAGGACAGTAGGGAAAAGGGAAAAAATGCAAGTCAGTTATACTGTTAGTGTCTCTTACTTCATTAGAAAGGAAGGTTTGTGCTAATATTGACTGGGGAAATTGTTATGCCCCATCTTGTATCCTGAGCAACTACTTTAAAACGACAACATGTAGTGCATTAATTTTTGTTATTCTTTTGTCATGAAGTTTTGTTTTACCTTTTTTCTATAAAAAATGCCCACTGGAAAACATTGAATAGTAAGAATAAATTCTGGAGTACTAGAATCTAAAAATAAAAAGGAGCTAGATTTAGAAATTCTACCAGTGAATGAACAAACCTGCTAGCTATGGGAATGAATATCTTGAATAAAACACAGGCAGTTGAGAATGATCTGTACTAGTAAGAAATTTCTAAATAAGGAATTTAAAAATTTTCTCATTTAGCAAAGTACTTTACAAACAAAACCAAGAAGACTGTTGTAATGTCTGTTTTAATACATTCCACATACATTATGATTTTGCTTATTTATTTTTGGACTCTGAATATGCATAGCTATTATCAAAGACAAAATTAAGGTGTAGTTTTTCTTACATTAGAAAATATAGTTTTAAAATATTTCCTCAGAGTTCAAGGAACCTAGTGAATAAATACAAATACATTTTTTCTCTAAGATGTTTTATCAAAATAGCAACCCACAGGAATTGAAACATGTGATGTTTACAGATACAGTTGACATTGAACACCAGAAGTTCGTTTGCTGTATTTGCCCCAAGCAGTAATGAAGTGAGTCCCAGAGTGGCTCTGCTGTGGTCTGGAGCCCTTCATGACCCCTGATCACCTCAAATTCAGATGTTGAGTGTCTGTGATAGTTTGTGTGTGCATTTCAGTTAGGAAGAATCTCAAAAGCTTACCAGATCAGCCATCTATCTTATTTAATCTATTTCTAAACAAATCTATTTCTCATTACTATATGCATTGCTTGCTAATTGTTAAAAATTTTAAACAGGATAAAAGTCTTAGGCTATTTTACCTTTGTTACCTTAAAAGAATATTTGACACCTAAATAGTAGACTCGATTACTAATGTTATTTTTTTATGTTTGTTGCAAAACTGTTAGGTTGAGTCATATTAAATTGCTGATTCTTTTTTGACCTGTAAAGCAGTACTTTTATTTTCTTCAATGGAGTAAGTGGTAGCTTTATAACTGGGTGAAGACTGCTTTCTACAGAGACATGAGACATCAGAAAGGTAAATCAGACTAGAAAATTGTCAGTAAATCAGAAGTATGCATATTATTGAAGTATACAATTAAAAAATACAATCATCTAAAAAGTATACGTAGGAAACTCCTCGATTGTTGGGAAGGGAAGTGGTTGGGACAGCCTGCTTGCTGTTTAGGGCTTCTAACGCCTCCTAATTCTAGCCTTTTCTGTGCTGGAAACACAGATATTAATATTTCCACATATGTTGACATAGGCAATAGTATTCTCATTGTTATTATGTGTACTATCTACCGGATCTCATGGGGGCATGGCCGATGGTGTTTGTGTCCACGTCCCCACAGTCACGTCCTGGCAAACAGAAGACTCACATGGTTACAGTCTTGGACAAAGCACTTTCCATACCTTAACCACCTCCTAAGTCTTATAGTGCATTATGTTATAGTTTCTCCTTGACTTTGAATTAATACTTTGTTTTGTTTTTGTTTTTAAATGTATGGTGTCAACTAGTAAGGAAATGCCATATAATCACAATAGAAATTTTTAAAGCTTTCCGATAGTAGTCTCCCCCTTATCTGAGGAAAACAAAGTCTCCTGGTAGATATATGAAACTTCAGATAGTACTGAACCCTTCATCTACTGTGATTTTTTTCCCTGTACATACCTACCTGTGATAAAGCTCCATTTTAAATTACACACAGTAAGTGGTTAACAACAGTTAATGATAAGATAGAACAGTTGTACAAGTATACTGTAATAAAAGTTGTGTGAGTGTAACTTCCGTCCTGAAGGATTAAAGATAACATTTTCAGGTCAAAGTTGGCCTTGAGTAACTGAAAACTGTAGAAGTTAAACCATAGATAAATGGGGAGTGCAATCATAAAATTCTGAGAATTGAAGAATTCTAAGAATTCTAAGTCTTCTAGTTGGGTGCTTTTCTGTGTAGGCAGGTTGCTCTTGCTTGCACGTGGCAAACTCTGCACTCAGTTCTGCACACTGACTGCATGGGATGGTGCTCAACTGCGTAACTGCACTCAAAGTGTCTCGCACGACTCTGAACCTGCCCGCTTCCTGCGCAGTGCCCAGGTGTGTGAACAGTAGCCTCTGCTTCTCAGGTGACCTCACTGAATTCCGTCCATGCCTATGTTTGTATGTGTTCAAATGACCAGTTTGATGTCCTTACCATATTTGCAAATTCAGTTTTATACCTCTTGAATTGCAATGAAAGATGTACTCAGAACAATGTTAAGGTAATTGTTTGTCTCCTAGGACCACAGACACAAGAGTCCTTCCTCACAAGGAACACCTGCCTGTCACTCAGGTTGTGATGACAAATGCAGATTACACTCTGGGGCCTCTGCTCTGCCAAGGGGACAGTAAGTAATTGCAACAGGGACTTGCTTACTAGTCCTCCATGTCAGTGTTGTATGAGGAATGTAGCCATACAGGTTGATAGAAACACCTAATATCTTGGAAACCTGTTACTTACTAAGAGTATATTAGCTTAGAAAAGAAGAAACCTGTGCTGTAACTCTCACTGGGAAGGAACTGAGCAGCGTTATATTAGCGCTGGTTCCTGTCTCTTTTAGAAAGTGTTTAAATAAGTACAGTTGTTAAAGACTAATGGAATCATCTGGGATATTGTGTCACATGGTTAGCAAACTTTCCTGCAGGTCGAGTATCGTTTAACCAAAATGGGACCAGAAGAGTTTCAGATTGCAGATTTTAAAATATTTACATATATATAATAAAAAATCTTCAGCATGAGATCCAAGTCTAGACACCAGTTCTTTGTTTTGTATACATCTCATATGCATAGCATCAAGATGATTTTGACAGCATTTTTAATGTGCCTGCTTTTTGTTTTCACTGACCCATTCTGTGAAGTCAGGTGTACAGTTTTCCACTTGAGACATTCTTTCGGCTCTCAAAAGGTTTCTGAGTTTGGAGTGTTAAGGATTCCAGGATTAGGGATACTCAGTCTGAACCTACCTAAGTGCAAGGCATTTTGGTGAGTGTTGAGATGCCTGAGATTCAGAAGATAGTGGGAAATCTGTTCTTTATGTATTCTGGAAATCCTGCATGTTTACACAGGAAAGCTTAATGAACCTCTTTCAGGTATAAAAAAGATGTATGTGTTCTTCAGGGTCCATGCTTGTGGTCTCTCTTGCATTAACTCCATCAAAGCTTCTCTGTCATTGCCCACAAACTGCTCCTTTGCAGGTCACTAGTGTGACCTTGATGTTGCTAAATCTGTGGGAGACAACTAGAGCGGGTCCCCTTGAACACAGAACAATTGCTGCAACTTTGATTATATCGAGAGTTACTTCCTTATGTTGATATATACAGAGCTGACTATGATATATCCTTCTCTCTTCAGTTGGCCCTAAGCATTGCAAATAAGGCTAACCAAGGTACTGATATGTAATCTCTAAAGCCATCTGACAGTGTCCTGTTTCCTCCCATAATGATCTCTATAAAATATATAGGCACAGTGAGACGGCAGAGCCAATTAGCTCCAGGAATATCAACTGGGTATGAGCCTCAGCTATGAGTCCCCAGGTTATAAAAGTTTACATATCAGAAGCAGGTACTGGTATGTAGTCTTTAAAGCCGTCAGACAGTGTCCTGTTTCCTCCCCTAGTGACCTTTGTAAAATATATAAAGCACAGCGGCATGGCAGAGCCAGTGAGCTCCGGGAATGTCAACTGGGGACGAGCCTTGAGAAAGAGGCTATGAGTTCCCAGGGCATAAAGTTTGCATATCAGAAACTGAAGCAGCAGCCTCCTAAAACAATTCAGTTGCTATCTTGATTGGGTTGTGCAAATTGATCCCTCTGCATATCTTTATCTGCATTTTGCAGAGATACCTTTCTCTCTACCTTGCCAGCCAGCTCAAGTTACTCACGTAGTTCCCGCCATCCTCACTGTCACTCATCCTCAAGCCACCCCCTTACTTCCCTAGTTAATAAATTCTGGGAGAGGCCTAGGATCAAGGCCTTTGTCCTCATGTCCTCACGAGGATTGGACTTAGGACCCCTTGGCTGCCCTTAACTTTGAATGTGTCTCAGTGTCTTTACTCTCGCCGAGGGTTGCATTGGAGGTGGTAGATTGGAATTAACTTACCGGGATTCCAATAACGTCTCAGTGGAATTATAAATACAATTTCTTGGATTGTGAGGAAGACAAGAGAAAGGATTACAGTACTTGGATTACTATACTCAACATTTGGGGCTACAATAAAATCCAATTGTCTTTTTCAGTTTTGTTCTTCATTGACTAGCTGGCAACTTGGGGCTTTCCTCACGGTTCACTTATGATTTCCTTTCCTCACTAGGGAGCCAGTATGCCACAAAGCCCTGGCTCTGCTTTCCCTTCTGGTCTGTATTTGCCTCCCCAGCAGGATGGTGCTGGGGTGCCCTGGTCCTACCGCCAGCCCAGCTCTGCTGCACTAACATGGCGATCTCTTCTGATCATCTCATGGCTTTAAACACTGTGCGGACCTCAATGGCCCAGTATCCTCTGAACTCCTGGCTCCAGTGTCTGCCTGGAAAAAAAGAAAAATAAAGTTCCACAACTCTCTGCAGCTGACTGCATGCTGTTCTTCCAGTCTCTCCTTGGGCTAAAAGGACGAATCCCTTCTAACTTCTCTTTTCCTCTTACAACCCACTCCTATTTCATCTGCAAGTCCTGCTGCTTCTGCCTTGAAGGGTGGATCCCAAGTCCGAGCACCTCTTACTACCTCCATGGCCAGCTTGCCCGGAACCTTGTGCCCTCCCAGAATTGTTCTGCCTGCTGCTACTTTGCTCATTCTGGTGACTCTCAGCACAGCCGCCAGAGTGAGCCACATTCTGCCATGTCAGTCCTGGTCTCTGAGCTCTGCAGTGGCACCCAGATCAGAGGAGATGCCAAAGTGCTTTGTCCACCAAGGTTATGGGGGATAGACTGACCTGAGCCAGGCAGGTCCCTGGGAACAAACACCCGCTGTCTACAGTGTCACTCTAGAAGGGAATCCTAGTGTTCCTGAACTGAACTTGAAAAAAAATGTGTTTTCTAGTTCAGATGGTAATGTAGTGGACCATGTTAGCACGCCTTGACCAATAAGCACATGGGCATGGATGTTCTCGCTTATGACATAAAAGTGCAGACCGTGAATCTGCTTCTTGGTAGGGTGACATGAGCACATCCACCCCATCTGCCCACTGATGACACCTGTGAGACCTGGGTAGAGTGCTGGGGCAGCTTTCTCAGGACCCTGAGTAGTAAGTAGCATCCAGCAGATAGGTGATAAGAACCGGAAGTCACCACCTACCTCTCCCTCCTGCATCTCTCAGCTGACCTGGATGTGGGCATCGGGTGATGGAGAAAAGTCCAGAAGAAGCCCGCTCAGCCTGGCTAAAGGAAGCACTGGGAACTCCAAACAGCAGGAGTGCAGGAACCTCATGTTCTCCCTTTTCCTCTGTCTGTGTGTCTGTCTGTATATCTGTCTCTGTGTCTGTTTAAGCTCCAGCCACCAAGCAGTTCCATGGCAGTTGTGGCAGAGGCCCTATCAGGAGCTGCATGAGCCAAGCTGTGAGAGAAGGAGAGTGTCTGCTCTGATGGGACCTGTGGCTCTGGGAGAGAGGGCAAACTCATGACATGTTTGTGTCCTTGCTGTGTTCACCCATCCTGTGGCACTGGACACAGGTGTGGTTGCAGCAGAAGCACCAAATCAGGCTACCTGGAGCCTCCACTTGCAGGTCATGTGATGGACAAGTGTATGCCCTGGAGATCACAGTGAGAGCAGAGGTCAGCAGGACCATGCCGCCATAAGTTCTTTGTGAAGGCCTGCACTCCCCCAGAGTGTGTGTGGGCTCTGTCCTAAATAGCTGGCTTGAAACATCATGACAACTGAGCAAACTGGCTGGCTGCTGGGATAGTGTGAAAGAGGCAGGTTGGAAGAGGATCACAAGATGCTTTGAAAACCAAGCTGGCTTGCAACCAATGGTCTACTGAAGGCATGTTGGAACGTGTGTCCCGAATCTCACCAAGCCATATCTGCCTGCAGAACATACATCAGTGTTAATGTAAACTGTCCAGACAAATGGGGTATTTTTAACAGTCAACTATGTGCAAGGCATAAGCAGTGTACATTAAATATAATGACAGGAATTTTTTT
>RJWM01028261.1:0-25832 GCA_004363535.1 Dasyprocta punctata | reverse complement strand
CTCAGAAAAATTATTTTTAGAAAGAGTGCTGCAAGCATAGCATTAGAGATACTATAACTGATAGCAAATCTTACCTACATATTACTGTCTATAAGACTTTGGACAAGTTACTTAAGTTTGATGAACCTCAATATACCACTATGCATAAAATGAATGATGATGGCAATGTCTAAGAGTTAGAGCAAAATGAATTTATTTTCATAAAAAAATACTAACACAATGTGTGGCACAGAGTAAGTCCTCAAAAATATAATTGGTAGTTAGTTTTGTGGTGATCTTTACCTACACAGAATGAGACCTATTGTTCTTACATTTGTGCCATAAAGAAAAGAGAGCTTACTTTGAAATCAAGTAAACTTAAGCTTGAACAATGTACAGTATTAATTTTTCAAAAGGTTTAAATTTGCTGAGCCTCAGTTTTTCCACTGGGAGAAAATGAAATATAAAATACAACTAAGAGAACAGTTGTAAGAAGTCAATTAAGAAATTATGTTGGCAAAGGGCCTGGAACACCAGATACCACAAAAAAAATGTTTCTTCACAAAAATATACTCTGTCTTAATAGATGACATTTTATTGTAATTGATTGTTTATTTGTCCATTTCATTCATGCCTCTGTAAATGCTTGAAGAAAATCAACTGATTTTTTATTAAGTTTATTGGTACAAGTTAGATGCATTTAATGATCACATTCATCCCAGCAAACTTGTACCTGTACATGATATAACTTAGTTCCTCTTTTTTTCTCATTCCCATCCTCTCCCTCCAACCCACCTTCCTATTCTTAGCCTTTTAAAATCTCTATAATATCCCAGCCTAAGTAGAAAGAAATCACTAATTTTGCCTAATAAATAAATGTGTTTTATTTATTTCCCAGAAATGAACAGTAAGGAATTTAAAATTATACTAAATATTGAAAAACTAATAAAGATTAATAGGTTATAGGATGTTTGTATTTTAGCTCACAAAAAAGGCAACCCTTACATGTAATATATAAAATTTCTTCAGTAAGAGAAAAATGTAGAAAAATTGGACATCTAGATGCCTAATTAGTGATTAGCTTGTCCAATCATAATGCCTCATGCTCGATCTTATGTAAGACTTCTCACAAAATATAAACAAAATAGATTCGTCATATGCACTCATAGAGTTTCAGTACAATGGAGAAAACAGATATTGGCCAAATAACTGTACCAAAATTGCAAAATTACAGGTTATAATTACTGTGAACAATAAGGTCCAAATGCCATGGAGGAATATGCAAATTGAAATTCTATTAATCTCACTTCTATAAGTAAATGGACACAACTTGAGACCATACTCATAAGTGAGATAAATCAAACCCACTTGCGTAAATACCGTATTGTCTCCCTAGTGTAAGAAACTGAAACAGTATATATGATCCAAAATCTATAATAAATACTGTGTAACAGTAAGAAACTGCTCAAAGCGTGAAAGTAATTGGGAAAGGGAAAAGGAGGAAAGAAGAGGGAAAAGGAAAAAAGACATAAATCTGTATACATGCATATGTAAGATAGCTAAAATGACTACCCTGCTGAATATTAGTTATTGAGAAAGAACAGTTGATGCTCATATGATTAGGTCAACTTTACATGTCTATATCTGTTAATGTAAACAACTGTGTTGAAGGTAACAATGCGTAATATTGCAACCATTGTCAAGTTCCTATCATCTTGTTTAGTAAACCTATAATGCTACTGTTGTGGATTTGCTGTTGTCGTTTGTTTGTCTCTTTTGCTTTTTGTCTTTCTTTTCTGTCTCTTTTTTCTCTTAAATAATAAATAAATAAATAAATAAATAAATAAATAAATAAAATAAAAAAAGAAATTCCATTAGTCTCAGTGCTTTGAATATGACCCTCTCAGTTGACGATGATATAGAAATAATCAATTGAATTTTCTAACTTTTCTCTAAGAAGAACTCAGGTAGAGTTAGTCCTAAATTTCTATCGATCCTAATGACCTACCTCCAGATGACTAAAAACAGGGCTAGAAAAATAATTCTGAAAGAAACTTCACTGCAAGAGGAATTTTCTTGGATGCCATTCACAAAAGTAGAAGTGCTGTGATATTTACCATTGCCTTTTCCTGCTCCCTACACAGTCAAGTCAAACTTGTGTCTTTGATGGAGGCTGGCACTTTCTGCATTAGTAGATAATTAAATCTTAGTCTCAACTTGGAAACTAGGCTGTAGGAACTGGGGGACTCACTCATCAGAAGAGTCCACATGAGAGCCTCATTTGCATTTTCAGGACTGTCAGGGTTTATATGAAGCCATAACTACTGACAGTCTCAACAACAGAATACTAGAAGCAGAAGGAGAGGACACCTTGTAGCAAGCTGGACTGCTCTTGGCAGCAGGCAAAGGGTTTTTGTGAGGAAAACAGACACTGTGTTGCTAAGCTTGAATCCTTCTGGAAGAATTCTACTTAGGAGGGTTACTGTGAGGATAGAGAACCTTCAGAGCAGGAATTAAAGGAAATTATCTAGGGATCCTACAGAAAAAGAACTATCTCTTATAGATGTCCCATATGGGACAACATCAAAGAACTCATAAGTAGGTAATGAGTATGCTCCTGGCAGTAGCAAAAGGAAATGGAATGCAATGAGTTTGAAGGAATTAGGGAAAAAACTGAAAACATCTCTGCCATAGCTGAGGTAAATTACTCACAATTCTATTTCATCAGCTGCTAATGCCTGTTTTCCTGGGCCCAATACTGTTCTGTTTAATTTTGTTCTTAAAAAGAGGGCTAATTATTTAAGATAAAATATACATTAAACACAGTTAAATTCCCTAGTAAAGTTGAAATAAAATAAAAACTAGAAGGAAAGAGAAAGTAAAAACTGGGTCAGAAAGGGAAATGTGTCATTGATGATTTGAAAGCAAAATAGTGTGGAATGGAAACAAAGTTGAGAGTTGAAAAGAAGTACAAGTAGTTGAAACAGTACATCATTCTAAATGAATATCTAAAGGAAAAGGAAAATTAACTCAATTATCCCAACTATTTCTCATGTGAAAACAGAGAACTGATTATTATTATTAATTACTTTTGATGAAAACATTTTAGGTTCCATTAGTTTGAAAGTTGACTAAAAAACAGCAACAACTTGTTTTTAAGATTTAACTTACAATTTGTAAGGTACATTCGCATACAGTACCTAATTCACTCTCAAAATAAAAGTGAAGGAACCAGGAAGAGTCTGTGAAGAAAATTGAGGACAATCCTTACTTGTCCAGGAGGAAAGGGAGCGTCAAGGAGTGTGGGGAGTATTGAACTGCAAAAGCAGGACTATACGTAAGAAGTCTTTCTCTGGACTGCTTTGTTCAGCAATGACCTTGACATTCTCACATGAAAAACATCTTTGCAGAAGTTCAATTCTACTCTAGGCAGTTGTTCTGCTTCTCTGAATTCTCCAAGATCCTGGCCTTTTTCTAAAACAGATATCCTTGAACGATGGTTGCTATAGATCTGAATTAACCCCCCAAAGGCAAAGGCTCAAGTGGTGGAGACTGAGTCATCAGCCTGTGATCCTATTGGGAAGTGGTGTAACTGTTCGTTAGGTGATGTGACCCAGTGCAAGGAAGTTTGGTTGCTGTGGTGGTCCTTGAAGGAAATATTGGTCCATGGCTCCTTCTTCTTTCTCTTCTTCCTGTGCTTCTTCCTGTTCTTCTTTCTCCTCCTCCTCCTCTTCCTTCTCCTTCTCCTTCTCCTTCTTCTTCTTCTTCCTCTCTCTCTCTCTGCCTCTCTCTTTCTCTTTTGGTTTGTTTCCAAGATGCCACGTTGACAGTGGGTCTGCTCCATCAGATGGTCTCCATCATTGTGTACTGTGCTGCTACACGCCCAATAACAATAGGGCCAAATGACCATGGACTTACACCTCTGAAGCTATAAGCCAAAATAAATGTTTCTTCATTTTAAATTGATTTTTTCAAGTATTTTCTTACAGAACTGGAAAATACACATAGTCAGAATTTCTGAGTAACATGTTTCATGGTCCCAGTAAATTCTTTTGGTCCAGCGTTTTGGATGTTTTTTCAAGAAACAATATTTTAGTAGGGTTAGTTTCTTGTACCAACTAACGCCCTGGTGAGCTATACCAGAGGTGAGCAAATAAGAAACCACCACAGAGATGTATAAAACTTGACAACTAGTATACTTGAACAAACCTTAGCACAGCAAACTGCTTTATATCTAATCCATGATAACTATGGCATAATCAAAACTCAAAACTACTTCCATCATATACTCAGCATATCTCAGTGTTCAGTTACAGATCTCTTCATCAGGAAGACAAGTTTGTCCTTACCATATAATTTCTCTCACTAACTTCACATACTATATTTTCATACTACATTTTTAAAATGTGTGTCATTTTCTTTTCACCCTCTACTTTTCACATGAGTTTTTGCTTTTGGATTGTCATCTGTATCCTCAATACCATATTTCACCAAAAATAAGACCTAACCAGAAAACTAACCATAGCATGAGTTTTCAGAATGCTTGAAATATAAGCCCTATCCTGAAAATAAGTCCCAGTTAAGATTGTCAGCCAATCGCATTTATTATCTTCATTGTAACACGACTGATGTATTAAATTATAAGATATTAATATTAGTATATAATTAAATACAAACAAATAATATCATTGATAGTGATACATAAAATACATGAAAACATAAGTTATAATTATTTGTAAATACCCAAACAAATGCCTTTGGACAAGAGATAAACGCCTGTGTAAACAGATGAGCTCAATACTGGTGAATGACAAATCAGAGTACAGACATTAAGGATGAATAATGTGTGCACTTGGTAATGAATGGACATGGTTGTGTGTAATATGAATCTTCATAATTCAATACATTGCGTGTTATAATGGATGTACTTAATGCTATTGCATGAAATAAGGGAACATTTTCTGAATTTTGGTTCCTGCAATTTTTCACCTCTTTTGTGTGGACCAACATTCTTTACTGTCATCATTTTTGTGGTCACTCTTGTCTCATAAGTTTTGCATCTTCAATTAAAATTTTATTTATTGGAAGCTTTGTGAAGCTCAGCTTGCAAGAGGTTGTGACTTGAGTAAAGAATTCAAGGGATCGTTGGGCATTGTGGGGAGTTCATACGTGTACATAACACATCTTAATTACTTTATCAGCTCTTTAAAAAAGCTTATCAAGAAAAAATACACATTCAGAGGTCTGGTATTGATATCTAAAATAAGGCAACTGCTTAAGCATTTCTATCGATTCGGATATCTATCTCTTTGTCACTCAGTTTCATGCCATTCAGCATCCGGCAGGATCTCTATTTTTTCTTGTTAACCACTTTAATTTGTTTACTGGATGTATAAACACGTTTTAAAAATTCAGTTGCTTTTGGGGGTAATTTGAATTACTTTTTAATGACTGAGATTCCATTTGACTGTTTGCATTGAGATTGCAATGTGCTCAGTGTTTTTGTAGTTGCGGCATCTTGTTGATATCTGATATGACTTTAATAATAAATACCAGTTCCTGGAGGAAAAAAAGCTTATCTGAGAAAAGCTTTCTATATGGTTTCTATTTTGTAGTGATCCTATAGAATTTAAGTCACTGTAGACAAATCTAGACCATTACCTTTGTATAATAGCCACTACAATGAATTTTACATATTTTAAAGATTAAAAAAAAGGAATCATTTGTGACACATTATAATTACATGAAATTCAAATTTCAGTGCCCACAAACAAAGTTTTTATTGGAATACAGCCACACTTATGCATTTATATATTGTCTATGGCTGTTTTGCCTAACCCTGGCAGATAGGAGGAGCAGCGGTAGAGACTGAATGCAATACGAAAGGCTGAAATATTTACTCTCTAACCCTTAGCAGGGAAAGTTTCCTGGTCAAACAAATTCATGCTGATGGAGTAACCAAGCAGGACTTCATGAAGTCATGCAGAGACCTCCAGAGCTCAGAGCATCATCAACTTAATCACAAGATTTCAAGATTGCTTTGTTTGATAAGGTTTTCCTGTGTCTGAAAATGTGGACATCACGTGCATTTTTATGTTCATTCATTGTTGGAACTTTGTGGCCTGTCCTCGCCTAACTGCAATGGACAGAGATGAACCCAGTCTCCAGTTGAAATCCACATTTTCACTTCCAGCCTAGTTCTGAAGTAAAGTAAATCTAAGTTTTAATCTGGCTTTCCAGTGTACCCTTCTTCTCAGATTTGACCTGAAACTTCTGTCTGCATTACTCTTGCGAGGTAAAATTGGGATCAGCATATTTGATAATTCAAGTTCATGATTTTAAGAAATGAGTTCTGAAATGTCATTTAAAAAATTCTTTTGTTTTATCACTATTACCTGGTATCTCAAAGTTTTTCATGAATCATAAACTTTCCTCCATCCCCAAATTCCTTACATGCAAATATTGAATATGAATGTTCAGTCTGTGGAAAGACCTATCAAATTTATTAAAGCAAAACTATTTAATGAGTTTATGCCTTTGCAGAATTACAAGGACTCAGAATGGAATTCATCGCCTTTATTCCATCCCCAGGCTGGCTTTAGATTTTACTGGACTGGAAATATTAATAATCTTATTTTTTCTTGATATTCTTCATTAGTTATGTATTATTCAAGCTCATGTTTAAGTTTGGCTTAATATAGACACTAAATAGAATAATACATCTGAGGGTTACATTGTCTTGCTATTGATCCATCCACAATAGAAACAAATGAGAAAACATCTACCATGAAATTAAGCCTAACATCTATAGTTACAGGCAAGTTTTTATGAATTTACATTCCACATTACCTAAATTATCGCTGATAAAGTTTACTCACATTCTTCTTTAAGAGCATTAGCTTTACAACTTCTTTACTATTATTTCTAACTTCTTGCATGAGAGTCTAGAATGCACATTCTTCAATTATTTGTAGCAATTAAGGAATGATGTTCAGTTAACCTTTTACAATGGCAAGAGCAACTCTAACGTCAATTTAAAATAATGTTCAGATTCTAAATTTTTTGTGTTATTTAATGTATCTGAAACCAAACAAAACTTAGAAAATAATATAAAAGAACGCTAGGACTACAAAATGTTACTGCAGTACTGCAGGAGGGAGAAGGAGATTATCCAGCCTGAGTGTCAGCAAGGTGCGGCCTTAAGGTGAAAGCCCACTTTGGCCATTTGTTTACAGATTGCTAGTGGCTGTTTTCAGACCACACTACAGAGTTGAGCACTTACAGCAAAGTAGCCTGTTCCACAAAGCTGAAAAAATTAATTACCTGTCTCTTTACAAACAAATATTTGTCAACCACTGCTTTCATCCAAGTATCCTCACAGTGAATGTGTGGATAGGAGTTCAGAAGAGGTCAAGAGGATGAAGAAATAAATAGACCTCATGTCTCTTATTTCAGAAGCCTCAAAAAAATTTTTTTTCAAAAAAAAATTAAAGTAATATGTGTTCCCTTACTAATTTAGTAACATTCTAAGGTCTGGTTTACTCAGACCAGCTACTCACGGTTCCTGATACTGTATCCCTCGTACTTTTATGATTGTGCTACAGCTTGTGTGCTTCTGTTTGGAATGTCATTTCCTCTTGGCTGTTTAGAAGACTCCTACTCACTCTGCAAGGCTCAGTTCAGATATCATCTCAACAGCTTTGCTTGGTCCCCCTAAGCAAAAACAATGGCTCTCTACTCTATCTCCACAGTAATTTCTGTTTGCTCCTTTAGAAAAAGGCAAGTTTGAATTAGCACTCAGGAAAGAAAGTGACAGCCCATAAACTGCACATTTATAAATGGGTAAAATGGTAAATTTTATGATATGTATATTTTATGACAATTTTTGAAACAAGAATAAAACAAAAAAGAGAAAAGAAAGACTGAGACTTACCTATGCAAGATTTGGGGATTCTGATATGCATGATGTGGGAGCCAGTCTTAATAGCAAGTGTCATTAATATCTACTCAGCTCAGAAATTTTTCTTTAAAAGTACCTAAATATGTTGGATATTTTCTTTCAAATGGATATACATTAAAGGAGGATAGTGTTTTATATTGTTCTGTTCTAATATTAGACATCAATTGGCCCCTAAGCAAGCAAAAGCTACTTATGGTACCTGTTAGAGCTGTATTTTAGAACTTCATTTTCTAGAATTATCCTAGTTAGTCCTATTAATCCCTGATTTTTATTTGTACCTTACACTAGACAGATACCCATTCTAAATCATGTCTGTTGAAATAAGAATCTTTAGCATCGTTGCTTGAGGGATTATGCAATAATCATAGACTTCTCATTCTGTCTGCAGGTAGCCAAAGTTCAGACTCAGAAGAAGAAAAGATTGTCTTTATATTGCCAGTGTTGGCTACTTCTGTTATAGTGGTAAACACACACTTTTGAACAAGTATGAAAGTATGCAAGTATGTTTGTCTTTTCTGAACTTCTGTAAATGTCTCTTGCTGATCAAGATAGAATATTAATTTGCTCATTCCAAATGACATATCTAAAAATTTAACACTGAGAATTCTGAGCTCTGCTGCTTCCTATATCTTGCTTTGGTGTTCTTTCTTACTAGCTTAGCGGCAGGAAAAGGAGGAAAAAGACCATAGAAGGGATGTCTGTGAATGTTCCCTGATTAATCGCCTCACGGCTGACTTCAGAGAGGTTATTTATAACCGTATCCACACTATAGGAGCTAGTTGTTTAAGAACCTGCCTGCTTCTGCGGCTTTAAGATATATGTCTGCTGAGACTCAGCTAGACTTACTTATCTTTAAACTCTCACACCTAAAATAGGATCAGACATATTGCAAATCTAATTATATTATGCAGAGGAGAAAAGTTGATTGGTAACATGATCCAAACATTTGCAAGTTGAATCCCATGCATTTCTCTTCTGGCCAATTTACTAAATTATGTTTGTGGAACATAGTTAAAAAGCAGACCAGAGTAATTCAAGAGATGATTTGGAAGAAATTAAAAAGTTTGTGAAACAAACATTTACTGCAGCTAGTGGTCAGAGAAATGCAAAAATATTCAGCTAGCTGTGGCGACGCATGCCTGTGATCCCAGCACTCAGGAGGCTGAAGCGAGAATGTCAATCCAAACACTAGGCCAACCTGGACCGTGAAATGAGTTCAAGGCTAGTCTGAACAACAAAGTGAGACCCTGTCTCAAAATACAAACAAACAAACAAAGAGAAATGTAAAGACACTATCTTACATGACAATACTCGTCCCAGTTGTAAGTAGTAGAGAAATTTAATGTTTATATATTGAGCATGAATTGTATGAATTGACTATATTTTTTAAAAAGCAATTTGGCTATATCTATCAAAAGCCACGTGTGTGTGTGTGTGTATATATATATATATATATATATATATTCTAAATCAGTGATTTAATTTCTAAAAATTCATCTATTACAATACAGTGCATGAAAAGCTTTATGTGCATGATGTTCAATTTTGTATTGTCCATAATAGCAAAAACCTGACAGTCCATCAAATATGTAATATATTTTAATATATTAATATGCTGCATTTACCAAAAACTTATTATATTCAAATAAACATGCTTAAGATGGGGTTAAAATACTTAAAATAGCATGAAAAAGGATTAAGTATATAGGTAAGGGAGGAAGGAAAGAAGAAAGGAAGGAAGGAAAGACTGACTCAGAATGGGAAGGAGGGAAGGAGAGGAGGGGAGAGACAATTTACTAGGCATTTTGAACAAGTATATATATATATATAAAATAAGAAAAAATATAATGAAATGAAAGTAAATACTGAAAGGAACGTTACAAAAAACACTGAGTGTGTCTACATTCATGGCAATATTGTATTTTTCTTTCTGTTCTATTTTTACCAATTTGCTCTATCTTTATAATGTAAAATAGGAAAATATAAATTTGATGTTATCAAATTATTTTCAAATTAATACCATAGTATTTTCAAGTGATTGATAAGTATATATAGTCACTTAACATTAAACTCAAGGTCAATTATTTCAACAGTTAAAATTATACCAAAATCTTTTTTATGACTGTCTCTTTAGTTTGCTAAACTTACCCTTCAAATTCTGTTATTATCAGGCATTACTTCTGTCAGTTAGAAATGTTAGTTTTCTTTTGTGTAAGATGATAATACTGCTAATAACTACCTCACATGAGTTGTATCAGGTATTAAAGGAGATAGCAGGTATACTGAGAGCTATTTCTTTATATTTTTTTTTCTGCCCGCAAGAACATCTTTTGACATCTGATAGCACAAACACTAACACGTTCTTTATCTGAGACAACTGCCATTCTACTTTGTGGTTTAAACTGGAAAAACCAACCTCCATGCTGTACAGGATACAGCAGTATTGAATGTGTTTAAAAATGAAACAATAAGCATTTTTAAAAATAAAAAAGTTTATATCTAGTGTTATGGAAATTATATTCTCTTTGGGAAAGATTTTAAATAGTTTTTGTAATGAAATACACCACTTCTAATGGGATTCAAATACTATTAAATGAGTTAGGCTGTCTCAAGAATAATGGTACAAGTACATTTTAGAAAAAATACGAGTCTTGTTAATATGCTAATTTCACAGGCATATTTCTACTTGACAACTGTGGGTATTATTTTAATTAGAGTCATACTTACATTCTAATAAGAGAATTACTACTAAACACAGCCTTAATTTTCATCAAGAATAATTTATTATATTCTTTTCACTTTATTCTCGAATCCACACCCATTGCAAATTATCTTGTCTCTTTTAATTAGTAGCCTAAAGCGGTCTTCTTGTTTTCTACTCTTCTGTGCTATTTGTATCAATTATCTTTATTTCTTTTGCAATTTTCCCTTCATTAAATTCTTGGTGTGATAAAACTTCACAATAAAATAATAGTAAAAGAATTTCACTAGTTTTTAAACAAACCTTATTTAGTGTAATTTTCCTGTATTTCCAAATAGTGGGAGAAGGTACCCACTTTAATAGAACACATTGGTGTAAATTAGGAAATAAACATCATGTATTTTGTTGGAAATGTTTATCTAACCACATGAGCTTTTGGAATAATTGAGCAATTTGCCCTAATATTTTTATATTTTCCCATCATTCTTACATGAATTCAGCTCAAACCAGTTATATCATAGGTGTAAATAAGTCCTTTTAAAGAATATTCACTATTTTGGACCAGAAGCATAGCATCATAATAATATTTGCTCACTAAACATGCAACTCAGCATATACAAATCTGACTGCATGGTAAACTAGTGGTTGAACACATGCAATTAAATATTTCCCTAGCATTTTTTTCTGCATATATATAATAAATATTTAATCAACACATATTTTATTCATGTGATCTATTAAATTTGTATCTGATATTAGTGACTACTAACTTGGCTCAGTATTCAGTGATGAAAGGATATATAGTATATGTCAGCAACAAATGCAACCTACACTTGGTCAACTTTCCAGTAAAAAATAATATACTAACATAATTAGATCAGAGATTAATTATCTGTCAAATATGTTCAGTTTTGAAAAACTTCATTTGAATATATTACTTTGGAGAAAAATGTAACTGAAGTACTACTGAAGTTTAGCATTTTGTAGTGCTATTATGTGAACTGAATCTATAAAGCAGAGATACTAAATACTTCTTTAAGTGAGAATTTGTGAATTTAACAGTATTCTCTACTACATGACATTTTATTTAATCACCTAGTAGCAACATATAGCATTGGTGTTTTGTCTGTGTCTTTGTTTCTAACTAAACTGACCAAAATATCTTTTACTTTTTGTAGCAGTAGTTGTTCAGCATATGATCATGTTTTATGAGAACAGGTCTCCCTACTAGTGTTTAGATAATTTTCTCCAATATAATCACTTGCTGTACAATGCAGAAATGCTCAAAAGTAGAGATTAATTGTGAGAATATATATTTTTGCTGTATACAGAAATGTCAACGGCACACATTTATTAATGAGTTAAATTTCCCTCATCTGTGGTTCTTCATAAATATGGGATTATGAATCTTCTATTCTTATAGGTGTTTATCCTCCAGCCATCAGAATTTAATAGCTACACATTCATTTCTCTTAGATTTTAGGCAATCTTTTAAAATATTGTGAAGTAGAAAAAGTTACAGAGTAAAGATGAGAAGCAGAACACAGCCTCTCCGGGACCTAGAAACTAGACACCTGGAAAAGAACAGCTTGGTGAAGAAAAAAACTAGTAGCTGTCTGGGAATCAGGAGGGAGCTGACAGGAAAACTAGAAACAACAGAGAAGCTGGGGAAAGTGAGCACAAAGCAGAGAAAAGAACAAAGCAGTCTGGAAAGATAACCCTGGCTCCTGTGGAGGGGAACCTGTCTCAGCTAACACAAAATAAACCCGGAGAGTATTGGCAGCTCCAGGAAGAACAATGGACAGAGTCAGCAGTGTTAGCCTCAAAAAAAAAAAAAAATAGCGTACAGTTATCATATACAGCAAAGACAGTGTGGAGTTTATTCTGTAAGCAAATAAAAGTGTTTTGCTTGGCAAACACCTAAAAAAGAAATCCAGTGTGGCACCCACTATATTTGCAGGAATCTAATCAGAAGCCATTGTGGAAAAGGCACAATTGTTTAAGAGTGAGCAGAGCAGCTACAGTTTAGGGTTTTGAGGGTCACTCTACCATAATGACTGGGTGGGATATATCCACAAGGCAGTTACAAAGAGTACATAGGTTAAGCAATGACTCACTGTGTGTAAAGTGAGGCCAGGAAAGATACAGGGATCCTACCCTTCATGAAGAAAGTCAGTCCTGTCCTGTGTAGTTTTCAGAGAGAGAGTGTTAAGTCTAAAAATGTTGACATTTAGTGCAAGGAAATATGTGACCCCAACCCCCTCCCATTACCCACACCCAGTAGAGACCTCAGTGATCTGTTTGCTTTCTCCATCTGCAAAGTGATCAGGGATAAATCTTGGCATGGGTGATTGCCCCAGTTTGGGGTATACAAAGAGAGGGGCTTCTGGAGCAAGAGGGTAGACAGCTCACAAACCCACAGACTATAAGACTTGTTGAAGAAAGCAGTGATTTGGGGGGCACAGGGGGAAATGAAAACTGGGGACAGATGGAGTACATATCCCATTGACCAACCAGACCCAATAGGAAAGGCCATGCAGAATTCAGCATTCATACACAAAAATGTGGTGCTTAGGAATCAGTATAGTAAAGGAAGTGAAAGAACTATACATTGATAACTACAGTACAGTACTCTGATAAAGGAGATCAAAGAGGATATCAGAAAATCGAAAGCTTTCCCCCATTCTTAGATACCCAAAACCAATATAGTGAAAATGGCCATACAAACAGAAAATAAATATATGAAAAAATGGTCCACATCACTGGTTATCATCAAGAAATCAACTAATAACAAATGCTGGTGGGGCTTCAGGGAAAAAGGGACCATTCTCCATTGCTGGTGGGAGTGTAAACTGGTACAACCATTATAGAAGTAAGTATGGAAATTTCTCAAAAAAACAAAACTAAATGTTTCATTTGCACAGCTGTTTTCCTTCCAGAAATCTTCTAGAAAGATTTGAAAGCATCATGCCACAGTGATATATGTATGTCCATATTTATACCAGGACAATTTATAATACCTAAAACTTAAAAATAGTCCATATGCCAATCAAAAGATTCATGGACAAAGAAAATGTGGTATTTATATATGGTGAAGTACTACTCTGAAATAAAAAAAGAAAAAAATTGGGTCATTTGTAGGTAAATGGATGCAACTCAAGTCCATAATTTTAAGTGAAATAAATCAGACACACAATTTTAAATATCACATTGTTTCTCTCATGTGAGAAACTCAAAGTGTAAATAAGGAGCATAGTGGAGGATACATATTGGGAGGTAGGAAGAACATGCTCAGGTGGAAAGTGGAACAAAGAAAGAGGAGAGGGAAAGGAAAAATAAAGAGAAAAAAAGAGAAGAGAAAAAAAAAACATCATCAATATGGTGCTCAGTGAGCCAAGAGCAATATAACTAAACAACTAACATTCTTAAATAAAATGATTAGTGGAGTTACAGAAGCCACTAGTAAAAAAACTCTCTGATGTAAACATAATGATACAAAACATAAATGACAAGGTTAGGAAAGAATTACAATCCATGAAAATATACCAAATCAGGGACACAAAAATTCTACTGAAAGTGCAGATATCAGAAGTGACCAGTATAAGGACACTGTTGTAACCAGAAAATAGGACTGATACAGGTGACCATATGTTTAAAGGTCCCTTAAAAACAAGAAATCATGGAAGATGAATTAAAAAACTGCTAGATAATTCAAGGAAGACTAATTTAAATTTAATTATAAATAGTTTTAAAAAATCAGAAGATACCATGATTGGAATAAAAAAAAATCCTGTTTACAGAAATCATAGTAAAACACTTGTCATATGTAGAGAAGTAACTTAACATGGAGATAAGGAAGAATTGCAGAACCTAAAATAACAATGATTAAAAAAAAAAAAAGAACTCCACAACTTAGTAGCAAAAATCCCAGAAGTCCAACACAAGGGCAGAATCTTAAAAACTGTTACAGAAAAGCAGTAATTCACTTAGGAAAGTAACAGAACTACAGTATACTTCAGTAGATAAAATTTAAAGGTCAGGAGAGCTTGGAGTGAAGTGCTTTAAGCACTTAAAGACAACTTTGAAAGACTAAAACAAGTCTGAACATATAGTGAGATCCTGTCTCCAAAACAAATGTATGGATAAATGTCTTTCCATGAATAAAACACATTTTAAAAAATTCATAACCACCAAATTAACATCCTAAAAATATCACCAAGAATATTATGGAAAGAGGTAAGGGATCCAACAATGCCAAAGTGTTCAGTGGAATGGGTACATCAGCTAGGTTGAGAAGTTAGGCAAAGGGGAAAATAAGTAATCAGCAATAGGCAAATAATGCAATAACAGGAATAAGTCAAAAACTATTAGTAATAATTCTTAATCTGAATACTCTCAACATCAAAATCAAGAAACAGGTTGGAAAACTAGATAAAATAAAATCCAACAATATGCTGAACACAAGAAACACATTTAATCCAAAAAGAAATTCATAGATTAAAAATCAAAGGACAAAAAATGATATTCTATGCAATAAGAATCTGAGAATAAACAGGCGTAGCCAGCTTATTTTCAGATAAAATGGACTTCAAAATAAAAACAAGTCAGAAGAGACCAAGAAGGTCACTACATGTTATGGTTTGTACATTGTGTCAACTTGAGAAGTCTAGAAGCTTAATTAAGTAACTCAGCAGCTCTACATCCTGGGGTGCAGAGTACAAACAGTTACCCATTCATTGTGTCAATTTGAGAAGATCAGAAGTTTAACTGAGAGACTCAGTAGGGAACCAGAGTTCTTACTTTGTAAATATGCTCATCCTGTGCAAAGGAAGGCAAGGAGATTTGTGGATGCTACACTCACCCTGGAGGGAGGGACAGTGTTCTGCGTACAATATAAGGGAGAAAAAGAGGCTTGTTTTTGCCCCTTTTTGCTCTAGTTGCTTTTGCTGGTGCTGCCTTGAAGTGTTGCTCCTGTGCCATGCCACCCTGCCTTGGAGCCAGCTGATTATGGACTGAAACCTCCAAAAACTGTAAACTAAATAAACCTTTTCTTCCCTAATTTTGGGTGTCAGGTGTTTTGTCCCAGCAATAAGTGAAAAGTAACCAAGACAGAATTTTGTACCAGAGGAGTGGGGTTGTTGCTGTGAGTATAACTGACCATGTGGTTCAAGAGCCTTTGAATGGCTTGTGGCAAGACTTTGGAAAGGTTCAGAGATGTCACCTGAAAGAGTGGCAACTTAGACTGTTCTGTATGGGAGATTCTGGTCAAAACTCAGGAGACCAGAAGGCTGATAGAAAGCCTGACAGTAAAGACCAGTCTCTGGAGGTTTCTGCTGGGAAAAAGGACTGCATTGGTGGTTGGACTCCACATGATGTGTGTTATAGCTTGGCAGGAAGTTTGTCTGCATTTTGCTCATAGCCAGAGACTTTGCCTGAGACTGAGATTAAGGGCAGAGGACTGATTAGTCTGAAAAAAGAAATTTCAAGGCAATCTAATGTTGAAGCAGTGGCCTGGCTATTGTTGGGGGCTTTTAGCCAGATTTATGTTGGAAATCAAGAGCAAAGAGCCCAGCATGGTGATTTAAAACATTGTGAGTTTGGCCAGAAAGGAAGCTCCAGTAAAACTGTGGACTATAAAGAAAGAGTTGAGAACTCCATTGATGAGAAGGAACAAATGAATAAAAAAGATGGCCTGGGGGCAGCCTGGAAAGAGGCAACTGGGTCCCAATGCATTGCAGCCTCAAAACAGCAAAAGTGAAAGACTTTGCTTGGAGGAGAAAGACTCATAGCATCAAGTTCCAGAATGGCAGTGTCAGCTGCACCAGGTTCCAGAATGGAGACAGCATAGCAAATCTGTTCCTCAGAATCAGGTTCAGAGCGCGCAGTGATCCCAGCACTTGACCCCTACAGCCAAGACAGAGGAAAGCCTAGCTACTGCTCTAGCTGGCAACAAACTTTGGCATTATCCACATGGTGCAAAAGTTCTGAGATTAAAAAATCTTCCACCTCAATTTCAGAAGGCCTGGAAGGCCAGGCAGTGTGCTCTTGAGAGGTCATCAGTGTGTGAAGGTGTGAGTGTGAAGTCAAAAGTGCAATGGAGAACTCAGAAGTTTGGAAAAGCCAGGAACACGGATCATCTAAGGAAACCTGCAACAAGGGAGCAAAGTCAGCCCAAGAGAGAAGCTGTGAGATTGGTAACCACCAGAAGTGCCATGGAGATGGAACCGCGCAAGCTCTTTGGAGCTCACAATTTGCCACAGATGGTTTCAAATGGTGCACATGAAACTGCAGGACTTAATGTTTGTCCTGCTGGATTTTGGTCTTGTTTTGGTACCAATCGTTTGTATTTGCATTTGTAACTTTTGGAATGGTAATGTTTATCTTGTGCCTTCATATGTTGGAACTGTCTAACTTCGTTTTCATTTGTATAGGGGGTTACAGTTAAGAATTTGCCATAGATCTTGGAGGAGTTTTGGGACTTGGACTTTTCAGTAATGGTGAAACTTTTAGGACTTTGGCAACTCTTGAGATGGACTAAATGCCTTTGGCATAAAGGGATGTGCATGAGTCTTTGAGGATCCAAGGACAAAATGTTGTTTCTAATGTAATATAATGTGGGTAGACTTAATGCTGGTTCTTAAGGATTGCTAAGATGTGTTACAATGTTCAAGTTGCAAAATGTTAAGAATAAGCATGCCTTTGTATCTGAAGACTGATTTAAAGAAATGTGCCTGGTTGCCAAGTAGACAAGGGGTGGATTGTTATGGTTTATGCATTGGGTCAACTTGAGAAATCTAGAAGCTTAATTAAGTATCTCAGCAGCTCTGCATCCTGGGGTGTAGAGCACAAGCAGTCACCTGTTCATTGTGTCAATTTGAGGTCAGAAGTTTAACTGAGAGACTCAGTAGGGAACCTGGGTTCTTACTTGTAAATATGCTCATCCTGTGCAAAGGAAGGCAAGGAGATTTGTGGATGCTACACCCACCCTGGAGCGGGGTGGTGTTCTGCATACAATATAAGGGAGAAAAAGAGGCTTGTTCTTACCCCTTTTTGCTCTATCTGCTTTTGCTGGTACTGCCTTGAAGTGCTGCCCCAGTGCCATGCCACTCTGCCTTGGAGCCAGCTGATTATAGATTGAAACCTCCAAAAACTGTAAGCTAAATAAACCTTTCCTTCCCCAATTTTGGGTGTCAGGTGTTTTGTCCCAGCAATAAGTGAAAAGTAACCAAGACACTACACAATGGTTAACTTTTGTGAATGAGGATGGGAGATAGGCTGAAGGGAGGGTAGGGAAATGGGAGAAAAAAGCATCAAGGTATATCATGTATAGATACAAATTCTCTGTAATGAATGTGATCATTATGCATACAAAAATGTACAATCAACTTAGTTAAATAATTATTTTTCAAAAAAATGGAAAGATAGACAATCCAGGGTTCCTAGACAAACAGAGTCAAAATGTCCATACTCACAAAACTACTGCACAGATTGAATGCAATCACAATCAAAATGCCAGAAGCATTCCATAGAGAAGTAGAGAAAATAATCCCAAAAATCATATAGAATATGAAAAGACCTAGAATATCAAAAGAAATCTTGGGTGATAACAGCACAGCAGGGGCATCACAGTCCTGGACTTCAAATTATATGACAAAGCTCCTGTGGTAAAAACAGCATGGTAGTGCCACATAAACAGATATGTGTGTCAGTGAAAGAGAATAGGGGTTGCAGAAGCAGCCCAGGCAGATTCAGCTCTCTGATCTTTGACATAGGTGCCAAAAGCTGTGCAGGAAGAAAGAGCCTCTTTAACTAATGGTACTTGAAAATCTGGCCGTCCACATGCAGAAGACTGAATCTCAGCCACATCTCTCACCATGTACTAAACTAAAATGGATCAAGGAGCCATATATTAAAATAGAAATGCTTAATCTACTGAAAGATAAAATATATAAACCCACTGAAGACATAAGTATAGGCAAGAACTATCTGAACGGAACACCAATTATACAAGAGAGCATATGAGAGTATATCAAATTAAAGAGATTCTTCACAGCAAAGAAAATAATGAACAATGTGAAGAGACAACCTAAAGAATGGGAAAAAAGGGCCAGTGATTTAGCTTAGTGGCCTAAGCACCTGCCTCCAGGCACGAGGCTGTAAGTTCCATCCCCAGTACAAAAAAAAAAAAAAGGGAAAAAATTTGCCAGCAACTTCTTAGAGTATTAAGATGTAAAATATATAAAGTATTAAATAAAATTAGATCTCCTAAAATAAAAGACCCAGTCAAAAATGTGCAACTGAAATAGACACTTCTCAGAACAAGTACAAATGGCCAATAAATAAATGAAAAAATATTTAATATCTCTGACCATGAGAAAAATGCAAGTTAAAGCACATCTGAAATTTCATCTTATTCCAGAAAGAATGGCTAACATCAAGATATCACATAGCAAATCATAGCAAGTCTGTGGGGGTAAAGGAATCCTTCTACGTTGTTCATAGGAATGTAAACTAGTAAAAGCACTATGTATGTAAGCATGGAAAGTCCTCAAAAAAATTTGAAAATAGAAATTGCATTCAATTCAGCTCTTCCTAATCTAGCTATATTTCCTGAAGAATTAAAGACACCATATTACAGTGGTACATGCATAGCTGTGTTCATTGCAGCACATAATAGCAATTCATAATAGCTAAATCTTGGAAGCAGTCTATATGTCCATCAATAGGTGAATGGATAAAGAAAGTGTGGTATTTATACACAATGAAGTAATTCTGTCCTATAAAGAGGATAAACTCAAGCCATTTATAGGAAACCTAATTTTAAAATTTCTGAATAAGAATTATTCTAAAGAAAAAAATGGTATATTTAAGTTTTTAAAAAGTAACATGGGATTCATGTATTTTAGATAAAGCAACTTTCTGTTCAACTATATAGGTAATAAAGAAAGGAATTCAATATAATTATCTCAATAGATGAAGAAAAAACTTTTGACAAAGTCCAACACCTATTCATGATAAAAACTTTACAGAAAATTGGAATAGATAGTCTCTGTCTCAATCTGATAAAAGCCATCTATGACAAACCAACAGCCAATATCATACAAAATGAACAAAAACTGAAAGCTTTCACTATAAAATCAGGAGCAAGATAAGGATGTCTACTGACTCCATTCTTATTTAACATAGTCCTGGAAACATTAGCCAGAGCAATTAGACAAGAGAAAGAAATAAAAGGAATAAGGATAGGAAAAGAAGAAGTTACATTACCATTATTTGCAGTTGACATGATACTCTACCTAGAAGATCCCAAAAATTTCAAGATACTTCTAGGTTTAATAAGCAGATTTAGCAATATAGCTGGTTACAAAGTCAATATTCAAAAAGAAATAGCATTTTTGTACATGAATAACAATCTCACTGAGAGAGAAATCAGTGAGATGATCTATTCCATTTTTCAATACCTTTTATAATATCATCCAAAACAATGAAATATTTAGGAAGCAATCTAATGAAAGCTGTAAAATACCTCTACACTGAAAACTATAGTACTCTGAGAAAAGGGGATTGAAGAGCATATTAGAAAATGGAGAGATATTCCATGCTTTTGGGTAGGAAGAATCAATACAGTGAAAATGGCCATATTTCCAAAACTGTTATATAGATTCAATGCAATCCCAATCAAAATTTCAATAGCATATTTTACAGAATGAGAGAAAATAATTGTAAAATTGATCTGGAACCAGAAGAGACCTAGAATAGCAAAGGCAATCCTGGGCAACAAAGATAAGACAGGACCATCGCAATTCCTGACCTGAAATCATACTATAAAGCTACTGTGATAAAAACAATGTAGTACTGGCAAAAAAACAGACCTGAAGATCAGTGAAATAGATTAGAAGATACAGAAACAACTGGAGACACACTAAGCTACTTTATCTTTGACAAAGGTGCCAAACACATTCATAAATTGTGTTGGAAAAACTGGCTTTCCACATGCCAAAGATTAAAACTGGATCCATATCTTTCACCATGTACTAAGTTAAAATCTGAATGGAGTAAAGATCTCGACATTAAAACGGAAACATTAAATCTTCTGGAAGATAGAGTAGGTAAAACTCTTGAAGACATTGGTGTAAGCAAAGACTTCATGAATAAAAGCCAGATCGCACAGGAACTATCTCAAAGAATCAACAATGGGATCTCATCCTATTGAAAAGCTTTTGCACAGCAACAGAAACTACCTACAGAGTGAAGAGACAACCCACAATCTGGGAGAAAATATTTGCCAGCTCTCCTTCAGATAAAGGATTACTATTGAAATTTTATAAAGAGCTTTAAAAAAATCAGTCTTCCAAGATTTAAAGACCCAATCCAAAAATGGGTATCTGAGATGAACACACACTTCTCAGATGAAGAAGTACAAACAGCAAATAAATACATGAAAAAATGTTCAACAGCACTGTACATTGAAGAGATGCAAATTAAAACTACACTGAGATTCCACCTCACCCCAGAAAGAATGGCTAGTATTAAGAGATCAACCAATGACAAATGCTGGAGGGGCTGTGAAGAAAAAGGAACACTTCTCCACTGTTGGTGGAAATGCAGGCTGGTGCAACCACTGTAGAAGTCAGTGTGGAGATTCTTCAAAAAGCTAGGATTGGAGGTCCCATTTGACCCAGCTAACCCACTTCTGAGTATCTTCCCAAAAGAACTAAAAACATACACAGCAATGTATGTGCACCTATGTTTATAGCTGCACAGTTCATAATAGTCAGATCTTGGAAGCAACCTAAATTCCCCTCGACTGAGGAATGGATGAAAAAGATGTGGTATTTTTATATAATGGAATACTACTCAGCTACAAAGAATAAGCTAGACATTTTCACTCTTAAATGGATGCACCTTGAAAATATACTTATTGGTGAACTAAATAAGTCACACACATGTAACCATTGTATTGTTGCACATGTGAGACACACTGAAAGAAAATTTATGTATGTATATAAAAATTAGTTAAGATCATTAAAGAAAAAGAATTTTGAGTGAAAAGTAGTTTTCACAGGGTCATTTTCAGATTGCATTTTTATTGTGAATTGTTCTTTTGAAAATAATATAGCAATCAAAACAAAAAATAGTCATACGGCTTGTTTCCCTTGATTCATTGAGGCTACAGTGTTGTGCTAGTAATTTTCTGGACAATGTTTCATGTGTATATCCTATGCTCTAAACAACTACTGTGAATATAACAATATGCAATGTATCGATTATTGCTACTTTACTACTGGCCTATTTTGAAATTCTGTTTTACTGTAATCTCTTACTTTTTTCTGTTTAAAATAAAAAAAGTAGAAAAAAAGAAGAGAATTCAAAACTCAATATCTGAATGTACACTAGCTATTTATTATTTTTAGTAGAACATAATACAAAGGTCTAAAGATATAGTAAAAAAATTTTTTAAAATAATAAAATAAAATAAAAAAAATAAAGAGGAGTATTTATTTTACTTGCAAATTCTGTGACTGGTATCTGTGTACACATGTGTGTATGTGTGTTCGTGTGTGTGTCTGTCTATCTGTGTGTGCAGTGTGTATGTGTGCCCCCTACCTAAGACCCCTGGAGTGGGTATCATGTTACTGAATATCAAACATTGTCATTAATGATAAAGACAGAAAACTGCATCAGGTCAATGATATATTCAGCTATTACCAAGTTAGAGGCAATCAAATTCCAGCTGGAGAACAAAAGGCAATTCAAAAGAAATTCAAGAGTTTATAACTAAAAAAAAAAATAATAATAACAATGTTCAAAAAAGAAACTTAAATTTCAGGGGGTGTAAGGGAAGATGAGGATGTAATTATCGAAACCAAGATATTCAGCAACAGGGGAAATGTGGAAAATAGGATCACTGGAATTAGAATGCTTTCCAAAGACTGAGCAAGAACAGTGAAAACCTCCTAGTTAAATAATTAACTTTTATTAAAATCACAAGTGAAATTGATAATTTAAGGACCAGTAATCTAGGAGTCTCCAATCTAGATCTATTCAATTTATCTAGGTTTGTAGATTCCATTCACTAAATATCTCTCAGACTTTTTTTTTAAGCCACTGAGCCAAACTCCCAGCCCTGGTTTTTTGAGACAGGGTCGTACTATGTAGTTCAGGCCAGCCTTGCGCTCATGTTGTAGCCCAAGCCGGCCTTGAACTCACAACGCTCCTCCTACCTCAGCCTCCTGAGTGCTGGGATTAAAGGCATGTGCCACCACGCCCGGCTTCTCAGACTTTTCTTTAAACATTATGACAACATCCCAAACCAAACACCACTAACATTTTTCTCATGGACAAATAAGAGCTGCCTAAAGAGTATCCGCATACCTACCTCCTCCTTCCTCCAACTCATGCTCTAAATGTTCACTAGAGAAGAATATTTTAAAATGCAAACTGGTATACTGAAGCCTGTTGCTAGATAGAATGTGCTGCTGTTACATGAAGTTTTGAAGAACAATTACTTTCCTCAAGACAATTTACTGTCATTTGCCAAAGAATTCTTGAAAATATTTATTTTGTTAGAATGTGACATTTTATCACTCTACCAGAAAATCACCATCATAGGTATGTAAGTATAGAAAGCCTACACTGTGAATGACACTTACCTAACTGTGGTATTCCCCTTCACTGTATCACTTCTGCTACTGCACATGCAATGTGCAGCAGACTTAAGTATTCTCATCATGAATCACTTGCTTCTATTAAACATTTACAACCCTAACATGCCCCACAACATGTAGATTGTCCTTTCCCTCAGTCATTCTGTCTGCTTTAGAAGCTCTTTTCCAACCCCATTTTATACTCCTTTTGCTTTAATCTTCTCATTGTCTCCACTTTCTTAGCATAAATGTCATTTTTGCCAGGAATCCCATATGAAAGACTTGATTAGGACCACTTGAGACATCTTTGCAACTCATAGCATCACAATCTCTTATCTACCGCCTCACTTGGTAGAATGAAGGCTCTGTGAGAATAGATAGCAGGTCAGATGTGATACTGTTTCACAGCTCTGGACATAGTGCTGTGCATATAATAGGCATTTAATGCAGACCTGTTGAATGCATAAATGAAAGTTAAGTATATACAGAATAACAATTCGTGTTGATAGAAGCATAATTCATAATAGCAAAATCTTGGAAGCAACCTATATGCCCATCAACAGATGAATGGATAAACAATATGTGGTATTCATATACAGTGGAGTACTTCTCTGCCATAAAGAGGGATAAATGTGAATGACCTGTAGGAAAATGGATGCAATTTGAGATCATAATGTTACATGAAATAAATCAGACACATAAACTTAAATATGGCATGATTTCTCTTATATGAGAAACCCAAAATATAAACAGCAAATTAAAAGAGATACAATAGGGAATAAGGGCATAGATCTTTCGCAAATGGAAAGGGGAGCAAGAAATGGAGGGAGGGGTGAAGGAGGTAAAGGGAAGGGGATAGAAAAGAATTGAGATGTGTTATGTACAGCTAACAACTCCCCAGGAGGAGTGTAATCATTAAACACTGCAAACATGTACTAATAAAACTTAAAAAAAAACTAATAGTCTTGTATTGAATTATAAACTGTGCCTTCTTAGATGGTATTTTATTTTATTTCATTTTATTTTATTTTTTTATTTAAGTGAAGAAAAAGAAGACATATATAGCAAAGGAAACAAGCAAAAAAGACAAACAAACGAGTAGAGTAAATACACAACAGTAACATTGCAGGTTTACAAAATCGGATGATAGAAACTTGACAATGGTTGCAATATTGCGTATTGTTATCTTTAAAATGGTTACTTACATTAACAGATATAGACATGCAAAATTGATCTAATCATATGAGTATTAATTGTTCTTTCTCAATAACAAATATATTCAGCAGTGTGTTCATTTTAGTTATCTTACATTTACATATATACAGGTTTATATCTTTTCCCTTTCCCTTTTCTCTTTCCGCCTTTTCCCTTCCCAATTACTTTTGCTCTTCAAGCTGTTTTTTACCCTTACAGAGTATTTATTATAGATTTTGGATCATATATACTTTTCCATTTCTTACACTAGGGAGACAATACGGTATTTACACGTGGGTTTGATTTATCTCACTTTGGGTATGGTCTCAAGTCATGACCATTTGCTTACAAAAGTGTCAGTGCAATCTTTCTTAATAGCTGAGTAGTACTCCATTGTATAAAAATACCATATCTTCTTTATCCATTCTTTGATTGATGAGCACTTGGGCTGTTTCCAAAATCTGGCTATTACAAATTGGGTTGCTATAAACATGGGTGCACAGTTGTCACTGTGGTATGATGTTTTCAATTCTGCTGGGAAAATGCCCAGAAGTGGGATAGCTGGGTTGAATGGGATCTCTAATCCTAGCTTCTTGAGGAATCTCCACACTGATTTTGACAGTGGTTGCACCAGTCTACACTCCCACCAACAGTGCAGAAGAGTTCCTTTTTCCCCACAGCCCCTCCAGCATTTGCTGTTGGTTGATTTTTTAATCTTGGCCATTCTTTCTGGAGTGAGATGGAATCTCAGTGCTGTTTTAATTTGCATTTCCTGAATGACCATTGATGTTGAACATTTTTTCATATATTTGTTTGCCGTTTGTATTTCTTTCTCTGAGAAGTGTGTATTCATCTCAGATGCCCATTTTTGGATTGGGTCCTTGAATTTTAGGGGCCTGATTTCTTTTAATTCTTCATATGTTTTAGATAAAAGTCCTTTGTCTGATGGACAATTGGCTAAGATATTTTCCCACTTCGTGGGTTTTCTTTTCACTCTGTTGGAGATTTCCTTTGACATGCAAAAACTTTTTAGTAAGATGAGATCCCAGTTGTTGATTCTGGGAAGTGTTTCTCGTGCAATTTGATTTTTGTTCATGAACTCTCTGCCTACTCCTGTGTCATCAAGATTTTTACCTACTCTGTCTTCTAGTAAGCTTAGTGTCTCTGTTTTTATATTCAGATCTTTGATCCATTTTGACTTTATTTTAGTGCATGGTGATAAGCATGGATCTAGTTTTAGTTTACGGCATATAGAAAGCCAGTTTTACCAGAACCATTTGCTAAAGAGGCTGTCTTTCTTCCAATGTACATGTTTGGAACCTTTGTCAAAGATGAGGTGGCTGAGTGTGTT